>WSYH01002904.1:0-76185 GCA_036426205.1 Ascaphus truei
CACGCCCCCCACCCACCCACACCCCCCCCCCCCCCCCCAGCCTGCCACCCCCCCCACCATCCCTATCCCCCTGCAATCCCCCCACCCTCCCTATCCCCCTGAGTCTCTCCCCCTCACCCAGGTTCTGTTTCAGTAGCACTGCATAGGGGCGGCTCTGCTCCGGGGAGGTGTCGGTCTGAGCCTGGCCCGGGACACACAGGGAGAGCAGCAGCAGCAGCACCGGCAGCTTCATCATCTTTATCCCGGGAACCTGCAGCATCATCCACAGGGGGAGGGACCAAGGGAGGAGGGGGAGACACATCCGGTGGGATGTGGGACTCATGTGTTATGTACATTTCCTGGGTGGGGGGACACTCCTGAGTGGGATGGATGACATGTATACCGTACGTCTTCATCGGGATCATATATATATGTCCTGAGTGGGAGTGACATGTATGCAGTATGTACTGGGTGGGAGTGACATGAATACAATGTATACAGTGTGTACTGGGTGGGGAATGACATGAATACAGTATGTCCTGAGTGGGAGTGACATGAATACAGTATGTCCTGAGTGAGTGACATGTATATAGTATGTCCTGGGTGGGAGTGACATGTATACAGTATGTCCTGGGTGGGAGTGACATGAATACAGTGTGTCCTGAGTGGGAGTGACATGAATACTGTATGTCCTGAGAGGGAGTGACATGAATAAAGTGTGTCCTGGGTGGGAGTGACATGTATACAGTATGTCCTGAGTGGGAGTGACATGAATACAGTGTCCTGGGTGGGAGTGACATGTATACAGTATGTCCTGAGTGGGAGTGACATGAATACAGTGTGTCCTGAGTGGGAGTGACATTTATACAGTATATCCTAATTGGGATCACATGTATATGTCCTGGTGGAATGTCTGACGTACAGTATACTGTATGTCCTGACTACAATCACATGTACTGCATATGTCCTATGTGGGGTGAAATGCACATGTACTGTGTGGGGGTGACATGTCTGTGTCCTGGGTGGGATGGTATGTATACAGTATGTACAGATTGTGAATATGTCCTGGGTGGGTTTCGCTGGTGGTACAGCTGTGACTCTGTGGAATGGCACTGTCATTTTTTATAGTGCTTCTAGAAAGTAGTGGTATTGTGTTTGATAGTAGAAATCAAATTCTCGGGGGAAAAATAATAAGTGCAATATAAGCGCTAGTGTATACAGAATAATACAGTGTTATAAACAGTACATATATTGGAACAAAACCTGTGATACAGTTAGTGAAGGTAGTCCTTGAGCTGCCTGGGAGGTAAATCCGGTATCTTCCAACCGGATGAGAAGATTCGTGTGGAGTAGCCTCCTATGGCGCTTAGGATATGAACTGGAATGGCTCTCTGTTGAGGTTGTTTCAAACAGGGAAGACCTCAGAGAGGGTGAAAGAAGCAAACAAAAAACACAGCATCGTGATTACTTGGCTAAAATGACCCTCGGGGCAAGATATTACAGAGGCTATTTATTGGTTAAAACAATTGTAACCCTCAATTGACATAAAACATGTATCATATTAATAAAAGTTGACTTTCTCCGCTAGAATAAGAAATCGTGCTCCGGTAGTTTAAGAAAAAAATTGATGCCTTCAAGCGCTTGTGCTTTAGAAGCACTTTGCCTCCGACGTGAGTAAATTGAAATCCACGACCATCCCGGGTAGGACATGTAAAGTGGTTTCGGGGTCTTTTTGCAGGGTGTAAGACGTTGCCTGGGTGCCAGGAAGTTCCTTTCACTGGGGGGAAAGTGTTACGGTCCTCGTGGTTGCTGCCGACACGAGTAGTTTGGACCGTCCATCCTCCCGCTGACTCACCGTTGGTTTGCACAGTCGGTGTCCCGGAAGACCAAGAATCCTACTACGCGTTTCGAAAACTCCTAAACTGAGAAGTTTCCGTCAGTATTGAGGAGGTGCGAAACAGCTAGGAGGATTTGGTCTTCCAGGGACACGTATCTGTATGCAAATCCAGACGGATGACGTCAGCGGGAGGGAGACGGTGATGGGAAACGACTCTGTGCGCAGCAAAACCCAGAGGACAGTTACACACTTTACCCGATTTGAAAGGACATCCTGCACCCCAATGGCAGAGCGGGTACCCCGCAAAAAAAGACCCGAAACACTTACATGTCCTACTCAGGGATGGTGAGTAGGATTCAATTTTACTAACGGCGGGCAAAGTAGCTTCTTAAAGGACAAGCGCTGGAAGCACAATTCTCTTAAACTAGCAGGAGAACGATTTCTTATTCTTAGCAGGGAATGAAAAGTCAACTGTTTATTAATTATATACATGTTTTATGTCAATTGAGGTTACAATGTGTTGTTAACCAATAAATGCTCTGATATATCTTGCCCCATATGGTCATTTATTGCCAAGGTAAACACTATTGCGGTTGTTTTTTGTTTGCTTCCTTGTCACCCTCTCAGAGGGTATCCCTGTTGAACAAATCACAAGAAGAGTCCATCCAGTTCATATCCTAAGCGCCATAGGAGGCTACTCCACACAGAAATCAAATTCTGATCAAAAAAACTTTTGTCCCCATTATTAATAGGTTTTCTGTTGTTTTTGCCCTGTAATTTTATACGGCTGTAAGTGTGAACTCACTTTTCTTGAACCACTTCGCTGCCAGAGAGCGAGCAACTTGTTACAAGGGAATGCATTGCAGGAGCCACCTCCTTTAGAGCATGAGTATGCTCATACACACACTGCTTGATTTTATGGGATGTTTGTGAGTGTGCCTTTGTTACTTGTTCAGGAAAATAAACACACACACACACACACACACATCTATCTATATATATATATGTAACCCATATTCCCCCCCCCCCCCCGACCTAGACTCATCTGACATATCTAGGGTGTGTGAAGGCGGATTACATGTACTGGGTGGTGTGTACCTGCGTGGAACAGGAGGGCCTGAGTCTCCCGCGGTGGTGTGGGGGATAACAGGACCTGGTTTCTGGGGTATTAGCCTCCATGGTCTTAGTGGTGGTGCAGCGCCTCCATCTTCTATAGCTCCCAGGGATGTGGGATAGGACCCGTACAGAAGAGAAACCCTGGTCCCGGGGTGGTTGCTCCAGAATCATACAACAGTCTCTCTTAAGATCAGCAATGTCTCTCTTTATTGTACACAGCGGCCTTGCAGCGACAACCGCAACAATAGCAGCAGCAGTAGCAATACACAGCAATAATTCCACAGTGTATAGTCCTTTCCTCCTCTCCTTCCCTCCAAGTATGCTCTCCGTCAGGATGTACTGTGCTGGGGCCTCAATACCCCACGGCCCCCCTCAGAGGATATCCTCTGGGCGGGGGATGGATTCTGCCCCTCACCCGGGGTGAGGGGCATTGGTCTCACCTGAGCTTGGCTCGCTCTTCGCATGTAATGGCCCAGCTCTCTCTCTCTCTAGCTCCCAGGACGGAGCTTGGTCTATCACTCCAACTCCTTGGACAGGACCCGCTCTAGAGACGGGTGAGAACAGACAGACTGTCACTTACAGGACTTGGCTGCTATATAGTCTCGACCCCACCTCTTATGATGTCAGCAAGACTTCCCCTCTCGCTCACGCCTGCAGCAGAGTCCGAGGCCTGCATCTATCACGCAAGGTAGGGCATGAAGGGGGAAAACCCATGATTACTACTTGCGCCTGGTCTTAACAGGACTTACCACAGTAGGAGGAAGATAGGTATAGCCGGTACTGTTTACAGGGGGCTTACAAATATATATATAATTATATATATATATATGGATGATATATCAATATATCATATATATAATATATTATAAACATTACAAATGGCAATTAAGAGTTGTTGAATAAGGTACTTTTATCCAATACTACAGATACTGATTTTTACAAATAAAAAACACACACGATGTAGGAATATGCTCCTGTTAAGGAGCTATTATATTACAGTAGATATTTTTTTTTATTTTTTTTTACTGCTTTTTAATGAATAAGTTCTTTGGATATTGGATAAAATACTACCTTTTTATTTTAAAAGGGGTCATTTAGTTTAACCCTTTGGCCAAGGCGTCTTAAGCCTGCTGCCACTTACAGGGCATGATCGTAGCAGGGCCTAACACTCACCTGGGTTAAAATTCTTATTTACCTGTATAATTACAGGAAGAATGATCGCATTGGATCAGTCGTAACCTGGCAAAATGAAACTGACCTGGCAACTTGGAAAGTAGGGTTGGGCGAGCTTAAACCTTGGGGGGGAGGGGCCACAACCCTCCCATAAGCAACTGAGACCAGATGCACACAGAAGGATCACTATACAGGCATACCCCGCTTTAAGGACACTCACTTTAAGTACACTCGCGAGTAAGTACATTTCGCTCAATAGGCAAACAGCAGCTCACGCATGCGCCTGTCAGCATGTCCTGAACAGCAATACTGGCTCCCTACCTGTACCGAAGCTGTGCACAAACGGGGAGACTATAGATCCTGTTACACATGCATTATTTACATCAGTTATGCACGTATATAACGATTGCAGAACAGTACATGCATCAAAAGTGGGCAAAAGGGAGTGCTTCACTTTAAGTACATTTTCACTTTACATACATGCTCCGGTCCCATTGTGTACGTTAATGCGGGGTATGCCTGTATACATTCACATAACAATGGTAACATAAGACTCCCCACTAAACGTTGTGCGTGGGAAGTCAGTGTCTGCTGCAGAGGCCACCCAATCCTGGGTGTCAAGGCCTGTGTAATGGTCGCCGGCACACTGGTGGAGCTCTTAACTGCATATTACTGTAGCAGGCCTGTACTTCACGATACTGCTTCTGTAGAGGACCCCATCTGACTGTGCAAGTTCTTCCTGCTGGGCCTCCTCGCGATGATAATTGCTCTCCCTCCAGCCAGCATCCGCTCACATAGGCAGAACGTAGACTGGCCCCCTGGGTCCCCAACAGTCAAGTCTGAGATCTCGCAGGTGCTGCAGCAGCTCCGCGCTGGTAGCTCTGCCCCTGCGTGTCCTGCCAGGGAGCCTTCCGTCGCCCCGCCTCTCCAGAGTCCAGGATCCTTCGGTAAATAAGTATTCAAAATGTTACTCCCGATCCTCTGTTAGAAGTGTCTTTTTCGGCATGCTCCCAGCTTGCGTGTGCAGTACCAGAAGACCTCCCGTGGGGGATGAAAAATGTTGTCCCCCAAAACCTCGTGTTACTTACATCCAGACCCTGATGTGGGGCCTTTATAGGGTCTGTATCGGGGGTGACACCACAGTTAGGGATAATTGACCTAACTTAGCGTTACCTCCCTGTGTTATTTCCCTCTCCTCTCTCTCTCACCTCCAGTTAAACCCCTTGTCTCAGGGTCGGGACGGGAGTAACACTAAGACACACTTACCGTCATGTTATAGGAAGATAACACAACATTGTGCTACAGCAACGTGACATTAACCCTATGCTAATGAGATGTAGCACGGACGCGATTTGTGCATATAATTAGCTTTGTGGATCCGCATTCACCGCGGGGAACAGAACATCCGCTCCTGTTTTAGGTAACGTCACGTTATGAGCGTGGGGGAGGGGTTGTGGATCTGGGCCTTAATTAAGAACTTTCAAAAACCCAAACACTTCAAATATAACTGTGAGTTTGAAATAACGGAGCCGGGAAAACGATACATTATAGAACTTTTATTTTATTTCAACAAACAAGCAGTTGCGGTGCATTCATTTTGCATTACTTCTCTCCCTGCCCCTTTCTCAGTGAACACAATATCAAGGTATCGGCAGGAATTGACGGTGTTAATGCAGAATTATCCTGGGTCTGAAGTGCAATGACGCTACTGGTCCAGACAGAGTATCCAGACCCATCACACTGTAGAGAATAAATGGGATTTCTTTAGAAAGTGGTTATTTTTTTAAATTAAAAATCAGGAACTAAAATGCATTAGAAGCCAAGCAGAATCATTCTTTAAATCCAGTTTTCAAACGGGTGTGCAATAAATGAAAAGGAAGGGTCATTTTTTACACCCTTTCACTGCTACGAGGGGAACGGTGCAAAGAGAAAGAACCATTTAAAAAAAAAAGAGTACTTTTCTCTTGAAAATATTCTGGGTGAATCAGGTGATATGTTTTTAAATGTACTGGTTCTTACTCCGTGCAGCCAAGTATTTTGAACATAATGGTGTTTTAATTTCCTCCTTTTATTTTGGGTCGCAAAAAACATGGCGGATGACGGCTTCTTTCACAGCCAACAACGGCATTGATGTAATTGGGAGACGCCCATGCTTATTAAAGAGGCAGTCCCTCCCTTGACCAAAGTGAGCCATTTCCAGTGACATGATTAAGGGGTCACATGTGGGTGACTGACACCTGTTTTACCCAAACCTGACACCTGTGTGGATATTTAATGTGTGTTAGTGAGACTTGGGAGGGGGGGATTGCCTCTGGCTGCTCCCTTGTGTGAGATGTCCCTGTGTGATCAGCAAGAGCTTGTATAGCCAGAGCCCCCCCTCCCCACCTCCCCTTATCTTTACTGGCTCTCTGATAAGGACAGGGTGGATATGGGGGAAGAAAATCCCTGACTGACAAACAATCCCCCCATCCAGGGACCCCAAACTGTTCGGCTACATGGGATTGCTCCTTTTAAGAGAAAAGCATGTAACACATTATATTCAATATCTTTGGTTATAAACCAAAAGACTCACCTGGTTTACAAAATGAATTATGCCACACCATTTAAAAAAAGGATGCACATTCCCCGTTTGTTAATCAGGATTATTCTCTCCTGCATTGAAACATGGTACCGCTCCTTTAAAATAAAGAAATAAAATACTTCGCTTCCACCAATTGAATGAGTCATAATGCTGCTCACCTGCCGCCTTTATCAATAGACGTTTCAAGTATGCACAGATAAAATGATAAGTCCGTTACTGACAATTATACAAGTCCTTTCCCTGCACAAAATAAATAAATAATATATAAATAATTTATTTTTATGGGATCATTTATAAAGGACCAAGCAATGACCATCGCCCCCCTGAGACTATAGTAAATCAACCCAAGGAGTGGTGACTATAGGGGTTCAGTTCCCAGATCAAATAAGAATTTTTGGGGGTTGTTACCCTAAGTGAAATTCTGAGGAACCCCCAACCATCTCTAATAGCGCGTCTGAGATCAGATGCATTGTAAGGAACCCCAACCCTCTCTGATAGCGTGTCTGAGATCAGATGCATTATAAGGAACCCCAACCCCCTCGAATAGCTTGTCTGAGATCAGATGCATTGTAAGGAACCCCAACCCTCTCTAATAACGTCTCTGAGATCATATGCATTGTAAATTCTTCTGTATTTGATACCATTTTTAAATGACCGGACAATCGTAGGGAACCCTTTAGGAATGCCCAGGGAACCCAAGGGTTCCTAGGAACCCTGGTTGAAAAACACTTCATTCGTAGATGTGTCACTCTTTGGCCCTTTTTAAACAAACCTCATAATTGTATCATGATGCTTTTTAACCCTGAGCATGCTTGCAGCACAGAATGAGTTAAACCAAGGTATTGAACGGGCACTCTCACTAAAAACATTTTATTTCCCTTTGCAAACCGTGTTCACTTTCCATTTCTCATTCTGGTTACATATTTCATGTAGAAATTCCCCTGTTGTTTTTTAAAAATTTTTTTAGTGAAATTATGTTTTCAGAAACGTTTAAAAATGGCTGCCAACGCAAATTACTTCTGATCACTTCAGAATCCTTACAGCTTTCTTTTACTAATTAAATATGCCTAATAATGGCTTGTGAAATAGGAGAGAGGAATGAGTGGAGCTAATTTTAGAGCAAACCGACGCCTGGAGAAAGATTGTGTGCTCTGATGTATCAGGGTTCTGTCCCAATGGTGATTGCCAGTCAACAGGAGGCTTTACCCAGTTCACATATAACAAGGGGATGTGTCAAATGATGTGTCAGTGGGACACCATATTTGGGACCAAAAACATATGTCAAGTCTGAGGTTGTGTATACCTCCCAGAGGAAATGTATCATTGCAAAGATTGCCTTGTTACATCACACCGTCTGTTGCTAAGACAGTTGCTAATCAGTGGAGAATGTTCCCTAAAGTTTAGGAACCAGACAAAAATGTTCCTATATTTTCCACCAAAAAAAATATATTTTCGCCAAGCAATGAAGGTCAATGGGTAAGGTCACAGGACACTGCATTACCCTTTTTGCCAAATTCTGGCAAAATAGATATAATTTTGGCGATATTCAATCTGATTTCTGTCGAAAACCGAAAAAAGATTGATGAAATTCTGCCTCAATTCTGGGGAAATTTGTTAAAATTCTGATCAGTGCAAATCCTCATGAAAAAGCTAAAAGAAAAGGCGAAAGCGAAAGGGTAAAATCAAGGAATCACACAAAATAAATCAGAAGACTATTACAGATCTGTAATAATTGGGATTTCCTATGTATAATGCAGATTGTTTGCCAGAAAGCTTTAGTTGCAGACAAAAAAAAAATGACAGCGTATAACATGAACGTCAGATAATTCCTCCTATTCAAACTCAACACATCACAAACTGACACACGAAGCCAGCTGCCATGATACATTGGCACAAGTAGACACAAGGAAATAATACCTCTCTTTGGCCGGGAGTTATCAAAGTTCCATCCACACTATCGTGATCGATTTAGCCGATTTGGCCTCAATAGCATGGATGATGTTTTGATGACTCCCGGACTTTGTGCCCGTTTTGCTCCATAGTTGCCTTGTTTTCATCGCACTCTACATTTTTAAAAAGCCTGTCTCTTCTTGCGACCCCGATGACCGATTCTGAGAGGGACTGCACCTTGAAACCCTGTCCCAAAAAAAACCCTACAAGAGGAGCGAAGAACGTTAAAAAGCACCGATGGCTGATTTCCCTGTCACTCCTCAGATCTGTTTGTAACCCGGTTGAGTTGGAGGTAGATCGGTGATGGAGCAGGCGCCATGCACAGGGGGTCGGCCTCGTCCCTTAACGCCTTCTCTGGTCGGATGCAGACGGCCAGTCGCTGCGGAATAAGAATACATATCAACTGCTTGCTGGTCCAACAAAAGGTCTTAACCACCTACTTACAGGCAGTGGCCAAAACTTCAGCCTCAAGGGCACAAACAGGCCAGGTATTAGGATATCCCTGCCTCAGCACAGGTGGCTCATTCAGTCATTTGATTGAGCCACCTGTGCTGGAAGCAGGGATATCACCTTAAAACCTGACCTGTAGATGGCCCTTGAGGACTGAAGTTGGCCTCGCCTGACCTACTCCCTCTCCTCCGTTTGTTACTACTGAGGAATAAGAGAGAGATGAAAACCCGGGCGCTTTGAAAATGCCACCGGAAATGGCGTACACGCTGATAACCTTCCGAAAAGGTGAGATGTTTCATGAAATAGCTCCAGCCAATAACTACTCTACAGGTCCATGCTCTACTCTCAAAAAATATTAATATCAATACTTTTTTATTGGATCGTGTATATAGGACCAAGCAGAGACTGTCACACCTGGGAGACTTCAGTGAACGGAACCCCTGGGGCGTTTAAAAATTAGGGTTCAGCTCCCAGACCAAATCAGATAATATATATATATGTGTAGGGAAATACATGTGCTACGTAGAGTAATAGAGATCAGGTGTGGCTAGTGTTAAGGTATAGTCCTGGGCACAGAGTTATGATGACAAATAATGGTTACAAATACATAGTTACATATGTGAACAGGGTATACATTATATGCAAGACATTGCATGCACAGTTTGAGGCATTTGTAACAGTTAAAGACCAGATTAGGGATACTAGCAGCTATACCCAGGTTACCATGAATATATATAATATAAACACACAACATTTACAATTCTCTCGTAACGGGGTAAAGAAGTCGTGATGGGGGTCCTGCAACGGTGTGATGGCGGCTGCGCGTGGGTGTGAGTGCTGTTGTGAGTGGGGAGTCTGCTGAGGGTGTGAGGCGGGGGTGTGAGGGGTTGTGCCAGTGTGGCTGTGAGTGGGGGTCCTGCAAGGGGTTGCAGGAGGCGGCTGGCGGTGGGTTGTGAGTGCTGTCTGTGAGTGGGGGGTCCTGCTAGGGTGTGAGGCGGTGGGTCAGTGATGTCGGTGCGTAGGGGCGGAGGGAGCCAGCAGGATGGTGTGGCGGCAGGTATTGATGTGTCAGGTGTGGCGGTGATTGTGTCGTGAGTGCGTGCAGCGGCTGTGTGAGGCGGGGGGTGAACCAGGCAGAGGCGGCCGGTAAGTATAAGGGGGGTGAAAGGCAGAGGCGGGTGGGTGGGGAAGCGGTTCACGGTAAGGCGGCGCGGCATGGAAGGCGGGAGGGCGGCGGGAAGGGGGAGGAGGGGGTTGGAGGAGGGTAGAGGAGGGGGGGGGGGAAGGTTAGAGGAGGGGGGAGGGAAGGGTTTAGAGGAGGGGGGGGGGAAGGTTAGAGATGGGGGGAGGGGGGAAGGTTAGAGGAGGGGGGGGGGGAGGGAAGGGTTAGAGGAGGGGGGGGAAAGTTAGAGGGAGGGGGGGAAGGGTTAGAGGAGGGGGGGAAGGGTTAGAGGAGGGGGGGGAAGGGTTAGGGAGGGGGGGAAAGGGTTTATGAGGGAGGGGGGGGAAGGGTTAGAAGGAGGGGGGGTGAGCGTGGGGAGGGGGAAAGGGGAAGAACCAAGAGGGGGGGAGGGGGGGAAGAGCGGATGCTAAGGCAGGGCGAGGGGGGGACCGCGGGGGGGAAAGGGGAGAGCGAGGACGGGGGGGGGTGGAAGGGAGTGGCGAGGGGGAGGGGGAGGGAGGAGAGGAAGAGGCGGGGAAGGGAGGGGGGGGGGAAGGGGGAGCAGGCGGGGAGGGGAAGGGAGAGGGGGGGGGGAAGGGGAGGGGGGGGGGGAAGGGGAGAAGTGGTGGGAAGGGGGAGGAGGGGGGGAGGTAGGTTGGTGGAAAAGGGGGGAGACAGGGAGGTGGGGAGGAGAAGGGGTGAGAAGGGGGGGAGTGGTGAGAAGGGGGAGAGGGGGAGGAGGTGGTGGGAAGGGGGGAGGTGGTGGGAAGGAGGAGGAAGCGCCCCGGGCCCCGGAAGGTGTGGAAAGGGAGAGAAGAGAAGATGGGTGGGATAGTGGGGAAGGGGGAGGGGGGAGGAAGGGGAGGGAGAGGCTGGAACGGGGGCGGCAGGGGGCAGGAAGACGGGGGTGGCGGAACGGGGGAAGGGAGAGATAGGGGAGGGAAGGGGGATGTGGGGAAGGGGGGGAGGGGGGGGTAGGGGGGGGAAGGGGGGAATGCGATTGGGGGTGGGAAAGGGGGGGGACGGTGGGGGAAAGGGGAGGACGGAATGGGGGGAAGGGGGGGAGGGGGGGTCCAAGGGGAGAGGGGTGGTCCTGGAGGGGAGAGGGGGAGGGGAGGGACGGGAGCGAGGGCGGGAGCGGATGAGGAGTGCTAGGTGGACGGGGAGGACCAGAGGTGAGGGGGAGGATGGAGTGGGGGCTGGGGGGCATGGGAGGGGGATGGGCAGGGGCGGATGGGGAGAGAGAGGGGGAGGGGGGGGACGGAGCCGTGGGAGGGGGGGAGGGAGGAACACAGTGGGGAGAAGGGGTGGGGGGGAGGAGCGGGCGAGCGTAAGGGCCCGTGGGCGGGAAGGGGGAGGCCGGGAAGGACGGACCGGGGGCGATCAGCGGGGGTGGGCATGAGAGGGGGAGTATAGGGAGGGGTGGGGAGGATGGCTTTGGTGGGGGGGAAGGGGGGTCCGGGTGGGCATGGAGGGCGGGACGGGGGGGGTGGGGCTCGTGTGGGATGGGTGGGAAGGGGGGGGGTGGGGAGGCGGGGGGGGCGGAGGGTGGGAACAGGGGTGGGCGAGAGGGGGAGCGGGTTGGTCGGGGGATGGGCAGGGTGGGGAAGAGGTGGGGAGGGGTGGGACGCGGAGACGAGGGGAAGGGGGGATGGGAGCGTGGGAGGGGGGCATAGGGTGGCGGGGGAGAGGGGGAAGGGAGGCGGGGGGAGGGGGGGAAGGGCGGGTTGGGGGTATGAGGGGGGGGGGGCGGTGGGAAGGGGGGGGAGGAGGTCGGTGGAAGGGGAGGGCAGGAGGAAGGGCGGGCGGGGAGAGGTAGCGAGGGAAGGGGGGGAGGCGGTGGGAAGGGGGGTGGAGGGGAGGGAAGGGGGGGTGGGAGGGGACAGTTAAGGCGATGGGGGGGGGGGAAAAGGGGGGGGGTGGGCGAGGGGAGGGGAAGGGGGGGTGGAGGGGAGGTGGAAGGGGGGGGATACGGTGGAAGGGCAGGTGTAAGGGGGTGTGGAAGGGAGGGTGAAGGGGGGGGGGTGGAGGGGGAGGTGAGGGGGTGGGGGAGTGGAAGGGAGGGAAGGGGGTGGAAGGGAGTGGAAGGGGGGGTGGAAGAGGATTGGGAGGTGAAGGGCGGGGGTGGAGGGAGGTGAAGGGGGGGGTGGAAGGGAGTGAAGGGGGGGGGTGGAGGGGAGGTGAAGGGCGGGGGGGGTGGAGGGGAGGTGAAGGGGGGTGGAGGGGGGGAGGTTAAATGGGGAGGTGGAAGGGAGAAGTGGAGTGGGGGAGGTGGAGGTGAAAGGGGGGGGTGATGGGGAGGTGAGGGGAGGTGAAGGCCGCTCACTCACCAGTCGGCAGGTCCCCGTGGATCTGAGGCGGGATGGCAGCGTGTTGTGGCCGCTTATCCGCGTGTGTCCCGGGCGCTCGCTCGCTCCCCCGCTGACTGTAGCGGCGCCGGGGGGGTATCGGGGAGACACTGACACTGGAGGGGAGGGGGGGGGTGGGGGGGGGGGAGGTGAAGGGGGGGTGGAGGGGAGGTGAAGGCCGCTCACTCACCATCCGGCAGGTCCACGTGGATCTGAGGCGGGAGGCAGCGTGTTGTGGCGCTCCCCCGCTGTATCCCGGGCGCCGCCATCTTGGGCACTCGGCGCCGCAAGCAGCTGCCTGGCCCACTGGCTGTTCCCCGCCGGGGAGGGGTGAGTTGTAGGTCGGGGAGGGGGGGCATGTATATGTGGTGGGGGGGAGGAGGTGGGAGATTATAGAGGGGGGGGTCTCGCACGGACCGTGACACTGGGTGGGGGGGGGGGGGGGCGCTGAAGGGTAATAATAGTGTGTGTGTACCGCTGACTGTAGCGGCGCGGGGGAGGGGGGGGTCGGGGTGAAAGCGCGGGAGACACGGGGAGAGGAGGAGGTGCGCGCGGGTGCTGCTAACACTGTGAGCCCCGCTAATGTATGTAACAGTGTGTGTGTGTGTGTGTGTGTCACTGTGTGTGTGTGTCACTGTGTGTGTGTCTGTCACTGTGTGTGTGTGTCCGTGTGTGTGTGTGTCCGTGTGTCCGTGTGTCCGTGTGTCCGTGTGTCCGTGTGTGTGTGTGTGTGTGTGTGTGGGTGTCCCTGTGTTCCCTGTGTGTGTGTGTGTCCCTGTGTGTCCTTTGGCCGTCACTCCGCCTCAGGCCAATGAGAGGTGTGCGGGGGGCGGGCGGGCGGGCAAGGGACCAATGAGATTTCCCTAGGGACACGGACATCCAGGCAGGCAAACATACAGTGCTTTCACTAATATGAGTATAAAGATATATATATTATATATATATATATATATATCTAATATATATATATATATATTATATATATATATATATATATATATATGGTGACCAGGGGATCCTGATAGCCAAAAGAAGACAGCACACTGCAATGTGGTATCAAAAAAAGTGTATTAAGTGAACAGGGCCCACTTAATACACTTTTTTTGATACCAACATTGCAGTGTGCTGTCTTCTTTTGGCTATCAGGACCCCTGGTCACCATGTCTACATACTACTATAGGACAGCATTGCTCTTACATCCAAAAACGTGATTGTGCATATATATATATATATATATAATATAATATATATATATATATATATATATATATATATATATATATATGTCTCAGGTGTACACTGTCCACACTTTGTGTATTTTCCAATCAAGGAACAGAAGGACAGGCACTCCCAGATTCAAAAAGGTGATGTTTAATACTCAACTTTCTGGCTCGTTGTTGAGTATTAAACATCACCTTTTTTACGTTGTGTGTGCGTGTGCGTGTGTGCGTGTGCGTGTGTGTGTGTGTTTTTTTAACTTAAGTCTCCCGGCTACAAAACTTGGTGAGTTGCATCAGATTCATCAATGGAAAAAATCCTATTGCTTTCTACAGGCATACCCCGCATTAACGTACGCAATGGGACCGGAGCATGTATGTAAAGCGAAAATGTACTTAAAGTGAAGCACTGCCTTTTTTCCACTTATAGATGCATGTACTGTACTGCAATCGTTATATACGTGCATAACTGATGTAAATAAGGCATTTGTAACAGGCTCTATAGTCTTCCCGCTTGTGCACAGCTTCGGCGCAGGTAGGGAGTTCAACTTTGCTGTTCAGGACGTGCTGACAAGCGCATGCGTGAGCTGCCGTTTCACTATTGGGCGATATGTACTTACTCGCGAGTGTACTTAAAGTGAGTGTCCTTAAAGCGGGGTATGCCTGTATAAGATTCCTTTATGATAAATACCACTGCTTTGGCCCCAGTTTTTCAGCCGGGAGACTTTGAGAAGTAAGTAGACTACACAATGTTTTTTTTCCTTAAGGTTTGGGAAATGTAAAATAAAAGCCATAAGTCCGTGGGGTTTTAACGGTACGGTAGAATGGCACAAATAGACAGATTGCCATCACGTTTCTCTCTATTGATGAGTTACTCCTCATCACTCGTTTATCTGAACAGACCGAAGAGCTCATTACCGGAATGTGACGTTGTGCCGTGTCCACTTGGCTGAGACCAAATCGCCACCATTGCTCCGCTGCCAGGACAAATCGCTGCCAGTCAACTTGCCGCCATTCTACTTGTCCCCAGCCACAGATCTCCCCATCTCCGCCTCCGCCATTTGTGAGCGCACCCATGCGTGCGCCCAGCCAGGACATATCTCCTGTGGGAAATGTAAAAATGTGTTCTGGCTGGGCGCACACCCGCTGGCACACTCACACATGCCGATGGCGGCGAAGATGGCGAGATCGGCAGCTGTGGACAAGGAGAATGGTGGCGAGGTAACTGGCAGTGTGCTGTCCTGGCAGCGGAGTGACGGTGGCGATTTGGTCATGGCCAAAAGGTCCATGACAGCTCATTCCTGCCAGACACTGTATGGGAAGTCTCACCTGTTTGAGGGATCCAGGAGTCCATACCAGCTTGTACACCATATACAATGGGATCCAGACAAAGGACGATGCTCCGATAAGGTAGCCAACTGAGATGGTCCATTGTGGGTACCGATATTCAAACAGCATCAGAGGCGGCTGATCCATAAGAGAGCTGACTATGATAAACTGGGAGAAGAAACACCTGGTTGTTTTGGGACAACTTTTTTTCAGTGGTCAATACGGTGATACTTATTATCCCTACTTTGTATGTATCAAGATTATTACACCTGAATATGCAGAATATCACAGATTTTACACAGAAATCAATGGCACTGGACATAGAATATTGCATCCCGCCATGATGTGTCAACAGATGCAATTACCTTGAGGACTTCTGTACAAGTTACAGTTGTATGTGTAAAAGAATGAAATAGGAGGAATTTTGGGGAAAGGGGTTTCTCGCACGAGTACAAATATTACTTGCACCTTTTGAAAACGAGTACCAGACACCTCCGTCTCCTTATATAACAGCCAGGATCTGAAATGAGGCACAGCACTGCTACTTTTTGATGGCATTGTGACACATTAGTTTCACCAGTAAGTTGATTACGTGCAGTAAAGATGGTAATGTTCAAAAGACTGCAGAAAGCTGTGTAATGCGGCAGGCATACGTTTATAGGGGACCATGTTAAAATGGATTTGAAGCAAAAAAGTGAACCTGCTCATTTGCATATCATTTCCCAGAATCCCTCGCTGTAGTGGAAACACTGTATGCTAAGCGATAATGGGGATGAGCAGGGTCGCAGACCTATCTGAGATGTGAAGGTGCTCACAAGTAGGATTTTAATTTGCTGCCGAAAGGGGATATTTCCCATAGTGGATGAACACTTTACCAGTGTAACCACCTTCCTTTGAAGACTCAAATCACCCTGAAAATGTCGCTTTCCCGTTTCTTGTGAAAAATGAACAACATTTTGTTCCAAGTCCTATCTGTTTCTAATCTAATCTGGTATCGTTCTGCCCCTTTATCTCTTTGGCTAATGATGGCAGCAGAATGAGGTCATATAAATGAACAAAGTAAAAAAGTACATGGATGAACAATTTCCCTGTATATAGGGGAGTTTTAAAACTTGTCTTGTGGCGGTAGAGATTAGGGAAAGATTGTGAAAACTCTCCGAAGCATTTGGTTATTACAGAGACATAAACAGTTGAAATCAGCTACACACCAGCTTTTAATTGCACTAAATCACAAAAGCATAGGCTTTATTTATTTAACCCCTTCTGGGCCCTTTCACATATCTCCAAAGGAAATGTGGAGCATAAGAAATTGCACATATTCAGCGTACAGCAGGTACCTGCAGAGGGGTCATGCCGTGACGTGGCTGCATACTGGTCATGCCATGACGTGGCTGGAAACTGGTCATGCCGTGACGTGGCTGCATACTGGTCATGCCATGACGTGGCTGCAGACTGGTCATGCCGTGACGTGGCTGCATACTGGTCATGCCGTGACGTGGCTGCAGACTGGTCATGCCGTGACGTGGCTGCATACTGGTCATGCCGTGACGTGGCTGCATACTGGTCATGCCGTGACGTGGCTGCATACTGGTCATGCCGTGACGTGGCTGCAGGCTTATAACGCTTTGGCCAAAGGGTTTAACTAAATGACCCTTACTCATGAGATCACTAGTATATTTTAGCCCCAATTAGTAGGAGCGCAGGAATCGTTCTTTTTGTTAACCCCTTAAACTAAAGGAGCAGCTCAGTGATAATGTCACTGCCTTTGAAATGGGAAAACCCAGTGTCGGCTAACCTAGGGCACGTCACTTTATTTCCCTGTGCCTCAGGTATCAGCATTAGAGTGTAAGCTTTGCGGGGAATGGTGTTAATTGTGCCTGCAAATGTACAGCCTTCAGAGACAGCCCATAAATACTCTGACACTACGCACGGCAGCTCAGCGACACATTGTGTTTTAAGGTGGAATATCCAAACTCAGGAAACGCGATTGTGAAACAATAAGTTCCTGCAGGGCGGAGAACCACCGGGTGAGACGCCCGGCAAAGGGAGCACTGAGAAAACGATGGAATTAGTACAGCGCCGAGTACAGTGTGAGCGCAATACAAGATACTTCTCTGTGCCAAATTGGGTTTAAAGGTGCGGGTTCTGCCTAGGGATTTCCCCCCCCCCTTACTCGGTACGAAGCAGGGGGTCTCCAGAGCCGAACCGTGTTAATTCCAGCTCTGGGCGACCCTCTGCTTCCCGAGATACCTTACGAAGGTGCATCGTCCCTGGCTGGGTAAACAATATGGGGGGTTTAAATCTTCCGCGGCACGAGGAGCTGCAACGTCACCACCATGGTTTCCTATTGGCTCGCGTGCTGCGGGAGGTTTAAGAATCATGGAGCACACTTATCGGAGGTCTTCTAGGGAAGCAGGGGGTCCCCGGAGCTAAAATAAACGTGGGCCCGCTCTGGAAACCCCTGCTTCATACATACATTAAAGAACAATGGCGTGGAAACCTCCTTTAAAGCTGCAGTTCAAGCTGCCGTTTTTAAAAATATATATATATATATATTTCCCCATTCAATATGTGCAGCAATACAATCTGCACACTGACAAGTGATTAGCTAAGCTGCAGATCGATCCGTTCTCCTGTAATCGATCGCTTGCTCCGGTTTATTTAATTCAGTCAGTTCTTACACAGCATTCTGGGCAATGTAGTTCCTGGAATATGATTGACTGGGCAGTTACTAGATACAAGTGGTGCACTGCTAGAGAGAGGGCGGGTCTCAAGAGCCAGAGCCTATCAGAAGGGGAAGGGGGCTGTCACTTTGGAAATGCTTCCTACATTAGAAACATGAAACATGTCTTGAAAACATTTTTTTAATTAATTTTTAAATGCTACAAGTATTTTCTCATAGTACAGAACTGATTTTTTTTTTTAAATAACACATGTAGACTATTGCTTGAACTGCTGCTTTAAGTTGGGATATTCAACTATGGAATTGGTACAGCGCCATATATAATACTATTATTATTATTATTATTATTATTAAAACACGCCACATTAGTTTTAGATGGGACTATCCTACAAGTGTCGTAGAAGAGGGGTGAGCAAACTTTCCCCCCTGCGCCCCTCTGCCTGCTATCCTCCCCTGCTCCCACCCCCCGCCCGGCTCCGGCTTCAAATGACGCTGCGGGGTCATGTGCCCTCACGTTGTACGTGGCAGGGGTAATAATCAAATAGAAACATCTTGGATTGACAAGTGCTTTAGTTATAGTTCAGAGGCATTCATGCAGCCACCTCCGAGACGGAAATGGCAGCACGTTCCTGGCTGTCCGTATGGTAGGAGGCAAAGGACATTGGGAAGAAAGGAACAAGGATGTTATTATCACTGTAGATAAGGTAAGGAAGAAAATACAAAGTGTGAATGGTCCAGCTGGATTCCGCCTCCCTAGACTTTCATCGAGAGTCGTAACCACACAGGTGCTTGAGGTGTAACAATGAGGGTTTAGTAAAACTTTATCTCACACATCAATAAAAAAAAAACAACCTTATACTTACTGCTAGAAATGCTGGGCTAATAGCCACCCAACAAACCCTCCAAAATATTCCCGGAGCAAAGCCCAGCATGGATTTCACATCATTGCAAAACCTTTGTATTCCTGTAATAAACATACAGACACACTTTAGTATACGTGTATTTATATGTGTGTAGCTTTGTGTGCTGCCAGCCACTGCTGAAGAAGTTTGAAGTGTCTTAGTGGTAAGAACACTGCCTTTCAAGTGGGCGGACCTGGTTTGAATCCAGTTTTGACCTTGGGCGAACCACATTAGCTCGCTGTGCCTCAGACTCCACAATTTGATTACAAGAAAGGGTAAGGATCGGTGGTCCATCCGCTCCGTGGAAAAGGTAAGAACTCACCAGCAAAGAGGTTAAAAATGCTTCTTTATTAAAGGAGCCTTGAAAAAGCGCCATAGTAGGCGTGAAACGAGTGGGAGAGTAGTTTATGCTGTTTGTTTTTTGTTTTTATGTAGTTTAATAAAGAAGCATTTTTAACCTCTTTGCTGGTGAGTTCTTACCTTTTCCATGGAGCGGATGGACTACCGATCCTTACCCTTTCTTGTTGTCACGTGAGAGGATCAGCGTTCACCACCGGATGCAGATGCAGAGGGAGACGCTTCAGAAGCAGCGTCAGGACTGTAGCTGGAAGAAGGGGGAGCAGAGCGGTAACTTATCGTGAGTTACTTGTACTCCACACCGGGCACAGAAGCCGGGGCTAGGGAGACTGAGTGAGTACATTTTGTCCCCAATGTGATAGCCCTCTCTTGCCTCACCCTTTACCTTGCTATTGGATTATACAGTCTCATAACCCATATGTTCCGGTGTCAACTCCACAAAGTATTGATTTTTGATTTTGCCCTCCCAGGCAATATTGACCTATACTCTTGGAGCTCATACACGGTGTGTCTCCAGTTCCACAATTTATTGTAAGCTCTCTGGGGCAAGGGCTGATTGTGTCTACACAACTGCTACATGCATTGTCAGCAAAATATTACTGTAAAGAAATATATTATGGTTACTATATGGGTAAGGAAGGTAACCAGGACGGGATCGTCTTACCATAAAACCATGAAACGGCAATCGCCTCTAAAAATACGACCGCAATTATCGAACATCCGGCGCCAAACTCCTCCAGGAGTTTTACAACATACGCACCCCCCTAGTAAATAAGTACAAGCGGTTGTAGACCTGTTAGTAAATGTATAGAAAGGGAACATCTGTACACTGCTCATTCCTACAATTCCATCCATTAAAGACGCCAATGTTGATGGGTATCAAGCAGTGTCATACTTTGTAAAATAGCACTTTAATAATCTATATAAGGCTTAACTCCTCCTGCTTCACCACTTAACCATTATCACCAAGTTGACACGAGAGGGGGCAACAGGGCTTTTAGGGGTCCAGCAGTGTGACTGCCCTACCTGAGTACTGCGTATTTGGCCATTTATCTGAAAGCGCCGTAGTGCTGCATTAAGTCGCATGGACAGTATCGGGTTATAGGCTTACGTAGGTCATTGTGCTGAGCGAGCCAGTAAAGCAGACTGTCACCAGGACGAGGACAAACAGCTCCCTCCTCTTACCGAGGATGTGCGGGTATTCATCCATAACGGCCGTTATCACAGCTTCTAGACCTCCGAACTGAGAAGGACACAGGCAACATTTAGTGACTCAGTAACAGTATCTGACTCACTTGAAACTGTAAATCAGGGCTGTGAATTGGCTACCCAGAATCTTCTGGTCTACAAAGCTCACAGATGTTGTTATTTTGTATTGAGACATCTCGCGGAATCTTCAGGAAGGGAACACTCGGATTTGTAGCCACTGAGGGACTCCATCCATAATTCACAGGGCATTATATGAGTGTTATTGAGCTGACATATTTGTGAATTGACTTCCAGTTTCAAGTGAAACCTCCCTTACAGACAGTGACCGGGATGATTTTAAAAGAAAAAAAGCAGGCATAACCTTAAGTAAAGAAAAATGATTGGATATTTAAAATATAGTAAGTAATCCAGCTTTAAACAAGGAAAAGTATATATTAAAAAAATTCCCCCTCTTTCCCAGGCCGTATGCCATCCACATTCGTGGGAAACTCAAAATCAACATATGGAGTTTAAAGTTGATCTCTATGAATTGGTACCAGTTCCTTAGAGATTTCCCACAAAAATAGCCTTGAACGTTGATGACTTTTGACTCAAAGGGATAGATTCATATATAAGGACGACACATGGGATCCATACCATGGTGCATTTTCATGAATCTTGTGAAGAAATTAGGTCGATTTTTAGAATCAGAGTAATAAAACGATTACAATTAAGCTGTTTAAAAAGTAATCTGAGAAACATATATATTTAACAAAATATAATATCTTAAATGCATAAGCTTACAACTTGGAAACTCCAAAAATGATCTTTGTTATTAACTGTTAACATGATTTATAATACAGTAATTAAGTTGGTAGAAGCTATCTCTTATGCAGTAATAGGGAGTGTTTTCCATCTGTCCATCCATTTATTTATCAATGGTTTCCTCCATCCATTTAACCACCCACCCATCCTTTATCCTTCCATCTATCCAGTAATTCTTCCTTCAATCCATATATCCTTCCATTCATCCATTCATATATCCTTCTATCCATCCATCCGTCCATCCATCCATACAGTACCTTCTATATAGCATCCATATATCTTTCCATCCATCCATATATCTTTTCATAAATCCTTTTCTCCTTCTTTCCATCCATCCATCCATATATCCATCCATCCATCTACCCATCTACCCATATATCCTTCCATCTACCCATATATCCTTCCATCCATCCATATATCCTTCCTTACATTTAACCACCCTTCTATATATCCTATCATCCTTCCATCTATTCATATATTATTCTATACATCCATCCATGTGGTCTTCTGAATTCCCACACATAGAACTGACACGTTATGTTGCCCATAAATACTATCACTCTAAGCTGTAATCCAATTTCTCAGTGTCAACATTGTGTTTTGAAGTGGAATATCCATAACTATTGAATTCTGTACATTTCAATCACTTTGGGAATATTTAACCCTCAGGAAATTACTCACCGTACTATCCAGCCCGAGGGTTATCATCATCAGGAAAAATATAATGGCAAAGAATGTGGATCCCACCATGTTGGCAATGGCTTCTGGGTAAGTGATGAAGAGCAGACTGGGACCTATTTAAACGAGGAAGTCACAAGGTTATGGGTAATTGAAAAAGCAACATGAATAGACTGATGCCAAGTTCCCCATTCAGTGACTTTGACATATCATCCGGAAGTCATGAAGCCATGATGCAGGACATGGCGCCTGATCTCACGGTAACTGCAGTTCAAGTCGATGGCAGTTACTGCGAAATCGAGTCCGATGACCCGCATGGAGGCTTCATGACTCCTGGTCATCTTCTGTAGCCATGACAACCAGAGCCCAGGAAAGCCCAGACCCACCTCTATCTTTTGCAACGTCTTCGACTTCAACATTTCGCATTTCGGCCATATAACCCAGTACTGTGAAAATCACAAAACCCGACATGAAGCTGGTCAGACAGTTCACCACACTGGTTATAATGGCATCTCTGAAAGGCATAAAAGGGGCAAAACGTTGAAGTCTGCGGGCGCCGTGCACACGTATATACAATGGTTGCAACACTGCGGATGTATAACATAACGAAACATCACTGTGTGTCACATGATAAACCTGTACCAAAAACATCACTCAAGAGGAAAAAAAAAACTATTAATATCAAGATTTGTATTAAAATGAGGGATTGATGATATAACCTTTCCTCTTGGCAATGTTTTGCTAACTTTTCCGGCTCAGCAATCTCACTTTTTATTTAGGTTATTCTAAGCTTCGGTAGTACTTGGACTTTCCCCCCCCCCACTTCTAACTTTTAAGAAAGTCATACTCGATACAGCTCTACATTGGAAGGAGCGTATATGCCAATGAACTCCGGTTCAGCCGCATGACCCTGATCCAGCCCTTGTTTTGTATTCCCAATTACTGACCTATTTATTATCATTTGGATAGGAAGACAGTCCTGGGTCAGTATTGGTTGTCCTGGAGTTGGTTGACAGTTATTGCGGGGAGAAAAAAAATGTGCGAGATTTAGGGGTGCTTGGGCCAAAAAAATAGAATTGCCATGGAAGAGAAAAACTGATTACTTTATTTCATCAGGAGGCTCCATTGAACTATATGAGACACTGAGACTGACGCCAAACCAGGGCGGCTTATGGAAAATCAGCCAGAGTCAAAAAAGTCTGATGGGGGGGCGGGGGGGTTATTGATTAACCTGGGAATAAGGCCAATTAGGCCACTGTGGCACAGAAACTCCCATTGAAGTCATGAGGAGTTTCCGTGCGATAGTGGCACGATCGGCAGAGTCACGATCACAGTTTAATCTATAACCCCTTTTGAGTTCCAAAGTGGTATGAGAAAGAGGGATCTCTGCAGTAGGGATCCATAGCCATTATTAACAGGGAATAACCACACTTTAGTGAATTGACCACGGAGTCTACCGATGGACAGACACAGCTTTGATAACAGGCTTTATAACCCGCTCCGGTGTTAACTGCCATTGACCGATCGATCTCCGATAACCCTTATGAATTCCCTCCCTCAGTGCAGCAATAATCTGCAAACCATCACTTACCGTTCTACAGGGCAAAGGGCAGACGGTCTCCTACCTGTAACAGTTGTTGGTGAATGGGTTGTAACTGGCCAGTGCTAACAGAACTCCAAATCCCGGGCCCAGAGAGAAGAAAATCTGGGCTGCAGCGTCCACCCAGACCTACAAAAAGCAAGCGTGTTAGCGCTCGTCATTTAGCCAATCTCGTGCACATACCTTTTGCCATTAAATTCCATGACACGGTCGTTATTTTTTACAAGCGTCCAAACCAGAGGGGAACGCGAGAGTGAATTAGGTTCTTAAAGCGGCAGTCCACACCCTGCCCGCCTTTTCATGTGTGGGAAGCAGGGGGTCCCCGGAGCTGAACCCTGTTACTTTAAGGTCTAGGGACCCCCTGGTTCCGAAGATACACACCGGGAGAGGTGCTGCCGGTTACTTTTGCATGTTTAAACCCCCCCCCACGTCGCGCGGGTCAATAGAATGACGCAGTGGATTCCGAGAATTGCGAGAGATTTAAACCGCCATTTTGTTTCCCCTGGAGCAGACGGTACGGGTGGCACCTTTCCAAGATGTATAGTTCAGGAATAGGGGGGTCACCAAAGACAAAATTAATGCGGTTCAGCTCTGGGGATCCCCTGCTTTCTCACACATACAAAAAGGGGCAGGGTTGGGTCTAGGATTGAAGCAGGGGAGACCCCATTGATTTCTGCTCTAGGGACCCCCTGCGTCCCGAGATATTTACCTCCTTAGGGAGTGCCGGTATCTCTGTGGAATTTCAATGTCCAGGTCACGTGGGCCAATAGGAAGGGATGATGTCACGGCTTCTTATTGGCTCGCAGGATATTAGGCACACAAGTTCCCTGGCTGCAGAGATCCCGGCATCGCCTACGGAGGTAAGTACAGCTCAACCCCCTTATAACGCTGTGCTTGGGGTCCAAAGAATCACATCGCGTTATAAGCGGATCGCATTAGAAATAATGTACAATTGTATGCATTGTACAATAAAGTATTTAAGATACCAATAATCGTGTTGTAAAGTATTCATCAATACGAAAATTGGGAGCCGCGCTGGCAGCACGTTATAAGCGGATTCGCGTTGTAATGGATCGCGTTATAGCGGGGTTGAGCTGTATCTCTGGAAGCAGGGGTCCCTGAAATGAACACAGTTCTGCTCCCCCTGCTTCAACCCTAGAACAAAAAAAAAATGTAGTGCAAGGTGTTTTGCGGCTTTAAGGTAAAAAAAAAAACAAATTAAAGACAATTGACAAAAACCACACAAGTGAGAAAGGCGAGTGATATATTACAGTGTACAAAACGTCGGTGGAGTCATCTTGGTCAGGCTGAGCTGGAAATCCTGATTGGCTAGGTCTGCCTGTTACTTAACATTTTAATTTGAAAGTATATGGCTGATTACATTTCACCGACATTGTGAAGGGACGGCGCGGCTGTAATTACAGGCAGGAAGTCTATTGTAAACCGCGCTTCACAAAATACAATGCAATCCCTTGGAAAATGAGATGGGTAATTGAATGAAACATTTACATTTCCAAAGGACTTGCTCTGTAAGCCTCTTCCTCTGCATGGGGATTATAATGAAACCATTGCTCTTTAGATCTCTGTTCTACTCCGGTCCCCCACCCAGAGTGTCTCTGTGATGTTAAATCAGCTGTTAAGTTGTCCGCTACAGTTGTGAGGGGGGGGGGGGGGGGGGTATGAGGGTAGAGGGGACACGACAGATGTTTATCGGGATAAATTAATGGGAGCTGTCTGTTATTTTAATGTTTTTTTTAATTTAATCCATTTGTCAGTGAAGGGGTTCATTGTAATTGCCTGTATCCTAGGTATGATTCATCATCTAAAAAAACACCCCCAAAATATCTTTTTTTGTTAATATGGCACTTTGTGTTCCAAATTCTCTGTTTTATTAAGTGTACATATTATTTTATTTGAGATAGCGCCGACAACATTACAATACAGGGGAAATAAAGAACGAACGATGGGAAGAGGAGCCTAAAGTAAAGGGTGACGCCCTTTCCCGAAGAGCTTACAATTGAAATATGGATAAATGCGTGCTCTGTCGTTACAAAGAGTCCCACAGCCCTTCCGGCTCATTGCGATCACGTGATCGGCGTGTCACTAACTCCGCAAACGGAAGAACAGGAGTCATGGTCTTCCGTTCTTCTTCCGGACAGATAGCATTCAGCGCTCCACAGGAGTGCAGAACGCAGTCTCCGATAGAAAATCGATCTGACAGTCTATGACATAGCCACTACGTTATTGGGTCACTGGAGTAACAGACCCCATGATGCGATGGCTAAAAAGGATTAAAGGATGCTCTTGTTGAACGCAGTAGAACTATTTCAACCACTAGGTATGTTAGTTATATATGCAAAGGACTATGGCCCCGATCTACTTAAATTGTACTACTTTTAATTGTAAGCGATGCTATGCCATATATAGTTACATAATACATGAGGTTGCAAAAAGACATGCGTCCATCAAGTTCAACCTATAGTATGCTAAATGTAGTTTTGTTTTTTTCATATATATTTGTGCTTACAGACAGATATCTCATAAGGGGAACAATAAATTCCTTCCTGACGCCACATATTGGAAATCAGATTTCTCCCTGGATCAACATCCTTCCCATGTATACTTATTTGGTATATCCCTGTATACCTTTCCTTTCTAAAAAGATGTCCAACTTTTTTTTTTTTTAAAGATAGCTATTGTATCTGCCATCACAGTCCATGGGTAATGAATTCCACATTTTAACTGCCCTTACTGTAAAGAACCCTTTCCTTTGTTGTTGGTGAAATCTCCTTTCCTGCAACCTTAAGGGATGGCCCCGAGTCCTTTGTACTTCCCTTGGGATGAATAGTTCTTTTGAAAGCTCCTTGCATTGTCCCCGAATATATTTGTATATAGTTATCATATCCCCTCTTAGATGCCTCTTTTCTAATGTAAACAAATCTAATTTAGCTAGCATCTCCTCATAAATCAGATTATCCATGCCCTTTATTAATTTGGTGGCTCTTCTCTGCACTTTCTCTAGTTCCATAATGTCTTTTCTATGAAATGGTGCCCACAATTGTACTCCATATTCAAGGTGTGGTCTTACTAATGCTTTATAAAGGGGCATAATTATGTTTACTTCCCTTCCATCCATTGCCCGTTTGATGCAAGATAAGATCTTGTTTGCCTTTGCAGCTACTGCATGACTTTGGGCACTATTGCTAAGCCTGCTGTCTACAAGCACACCTAAATCCTTCTCCATCAAGGATTCTTCTAATTGATCCCCATTTAATTTGTAAGTTCCCTGATTATTCTTGTTTCCCAAATGCATAACCTTACTTTTATCTGTATTAAACCTCACCTGCCATTTACCTGCCCAAGTTTCCAGTCTCTCCAAGTCCTTCTGGAGAGAAATTACTTGATACATTATATGAAACATACTGTTTCCAGAAGAGACGACACTTTACTGCCCATTCAGTGTTTGGCCGAAGGTGTCTTGCTGTGCACCCCTGCTTATAAATATGATCCTAGCTGTCAAGTTACAAGATGACAGCATCAGATTGAGCCAGTCCTGTTTTTCAACCATGGCTAGAAATATGTTGAGAAACTGGGAACCACAGCAACATTGGTTCGACCCGTGCAAAAGAACTGGATCCATTTGGTAACCTCAACAAGGTGAAATAACTTGTAAACTCACCCATGTGAGGGTGTAGAGCAGGGGTTCTTAACAAGTGGTGATTGCACCCCCAGGAGGTGATTGAAAGGGGACCAGGGGGGAATTGAAAAGGCGCTGCGCTTTATTTGCAACATTTTATCTGTTATTCTGTTTACAATAACACGTGGCTGATACATCGTCTGAAAGCTTCTCTATCTCCCGCCACATAAATGCGGGGTCGCTAGGGATCCCCCCATTATTTTCCATCTCTGATGGTTACTAGTACTTACTAAAAAGAGAGAGCCCTAAACTAAATGTTTCAGTCGAGCTACTGGCGCAGTTGTACCGTTACGTCATATAGCAAATTATTGGTATGGCGTGATTGGGGACCTTGTTGGTCCCTAAGGGGTGATTAAGGTACAAAAGGTAAAGAACCCCTGGTATAGAGACTGGAGGAACATTTGGGAGAGCAGAGTGTAACATGTAGATACACTTATGAGTTCTGTGATTGTTAAAGCTACTTACGGCAGTGTCCGTCAACTTCCCCCAGTTGGGTCTCAGATAGAATAGGATTCCTCTCCATGCCCCGGGCAGTGTAGCTCCTCGAATCAGCAGTATGAAAAGGACCACATAGGGAAATGTTGCTGTCACCCATACAACCTGGAAGGCAAAGCCCTAGGTGAAAGATTTTGGTTCAGAGCTGAAAACTAACAGGACAAATCTTCACTTGGTTCCACTCTTCATGGAGGCTCGAACCTTGCGTGTGTTTGACCTACAAAGCATGTTATGGTGGATCATCAGTTCCTGGCTGGTAATGCCATAGTCGGCATCTCTGTCCTAAACCCTCATCTCCCTTCCACTTCAAATTGTTATCCTTTAATCTTCCCGTCCGTGTTAGTCACCTGCCATCCTCCTCTCCAGTGACAAACAACATCTGTCCCTTGGCTTCGCTATGGATTCCCAACCTACTTGATAACAGATGATGGGAGAGCAGATGTCACACGCCAAAATAATACACCTACAAAGCAGGGGAGTCAGAGAGGGAAAAGGCTTTGGCAGCACAACCCAGAAGCATCTGTTCGGTGCTGACCGCCAGTTTGTTTTTTTGCCTTACTCTAAGAGAGCTCTTATTTTGAAAACTCATAGCTCCGTTCAGGAGATACAAGTGACTCAAATAGCGGTTATGGTAGGGGGTTAATAAGCGTTTTAGCGGTTAGGGTATGGGGTTAATTTGTTTCTTTTCGGTTAGGGTAAGGGGTTAATTTAAGGGGTTTTAGCCGTTAGGGTAGGGGGTTTTAGGGTAAGGGCTCAGGGTAGGGGGTTTTAGGGTAAGGGCTTAGGGTAGGGGTTTTTATGATATAGGGTTTTATTGTGGGGGTTAGGGTAAGCGGTTTAAGCACTTATGCTTAGCGCCAAAGTGGCTGGCGGCAGCAGCAGGTTCCGGCGGCGGGGTGAGTCGCGGCAACATTTGGTCGGAGCAAAACGGCCACAACCAAATGTTCTAGACCACCGGTAGTAGGGGTCAGTAGCTTTAAACGGGGCACCATTGCCTTGCAATGCATTGGTGGACCCTCTTGCAGAATTTGGGTGCTTGCCCTGCCTTACTCCTCTGGTGATGGGAAGTGGCACTGCCGGCCTTGTGTTTACCTTTCCTGAGGTTTTCACTCCTTTCCACAGACTGAAGTAAACGATGGTGAAGATCAGGAACAGACAGAGGAGCAGCTGCCAGCGTAGACCCCCGACATCATCCAAACCGTCCGACTCGTTGACGCCTAGTACCTTTCTCCTGCAGCAAACGGACGGCAGAAGGATTGGCTCGGTGGTAACGTCACTGCCTTCGAAGTTGGCCAAAGCCTGCCCACATCCCAGCATCAACGACCCAGTTTTAGAAGTTTGCCGCCCATAGGTACTTACCTTTTGGCCGCCCTGGCCTCCTCCTCCAGCAGCATCGCCCTCCTCCTTTTGCAGCGTCGTGGCAACGCATCGCCACGTGATGCCGCGACGCTGCAGAAGGAGGAGGGCGACGCTGTAGGAAGAGTATATGAGGGGAAAAGGGGGAAATGGGACACGTGCTCTTGCTACAGTCAAAGTTGTAGATATGGAGCTAGGAGCAAATCGCATAGAAAACAATATCTTGTGGATGCCGCGGTGCACAAACTGGGGGGCGCGGCGGATAATTTCTAGGGGGGGAGGGGGGCGCGGTAGTTACAGAGGACCCGCGCTCTTCCCCACGGCATTTAAATTAAATGCAAACAACATCTAAATTTAAATTAAATGCCGAGGGAGGCGTGCGGCCTCTGTAACTCACTTACTCTGCCGGGTCTTCGGCGAAGCGTCGCCATGGCAGCGTGGCAACAAATGACGCGGTGAGGTCACGTGACGTCACATGACCCGCGACGTCATTTGACGCTGAGTCTTTGGAGAGGCTGGGGGCGCGAACGCTGCGGCTCCCGGGCAAGGGGGCGCAGCTCAAGAAGTTGGGCATCCCTGTTGTAGAGAACAAGAAGAAAAGAGTTCCTATACTCAGCACTCAATATCAAGGTAAGTATTTAAAATGTAACCTTTGATAGGTAATAATACTAAAATAATGTTTGACAAAGACAAGACATAAATAAGAACATCAAGACACAAAATAGCTGTAATCTCACTAAGATTAATCCTTAGTTTGTCAAATCCTGATGTAAATTCCGGGGATTGTAGTGGTGACTCCTGGCTATAGTGGTATAGTATATAGACCTAGGTCAGCCCCTGATGGGTGGGTACATTAGTCACAAAAATGTTCTCTGCTCCATAGGCATAAGGAGCTTATCAGGAGAACTAAACCCCTCCTAGGGGAGGAGAGAATTAACAGCTAACGTATAAAAAAATGCAAAGATCAGAGCACATAAGGAACATATATTATGGCTTCCCACTAGTAGATTAAATGGGGCAAGCGTTCCGATGTCCAAATAGTAATTCAGTTGTTAAACTGTATTTACTGCTGCTAGGTTGTGACTAGACTGGAACGGGGCAAACAGAGAGCGTTTGTAGTCAGCAGTGTGAGGAGCACTCAGCACACACTGTGAGTATAGTTAGGTGTATAGAAAACGAAAATACATCTATATTATACCTCCCTTATTCTTATATGAGGATCGTTAAAACTGGCTCCCTAAAGAGTTAACAGACGTAGATAGGTAAGTATAGCAATGAATATAACTTGAATAGATATTGAGACAAACGGGTTAAATTAAGGATTCGTTTTTACACCATTCATTTAGTCCGCTTGAATCTCCTTATTTGGAGGTTTATAACCTATATGGTATACAGTGTTTTACTAGGCATTTAAATTCCAATACAGGCCCTATACCTACTGTAAGTGGATATTAAAACGACATAGCAATGTATCCTATCATTTGTGTGTTTTTCTACTTGCCAGGTCAATGCTAGAGTATATAAACAGGGATCTCTCTCCGTAAGGCGGGCCACCTTGACAAAGCGTCATCTGACGCGAAACGTACGTCGGTGCGTGTCGCCGTTACGTAAATAGGATGCCCACCTCTAAGTTAGCTGTTAATTCTCTCCTCCCCTAGGAGGGGTTTAGTTCTCCTGATAAGCTCCTTCTGCCTATGGAGCAGAGAACATTTTTGTGACTAATGTACCCATCTATCAGGGGCTGACCTGGATGTATATACTATACCACTATAGCCAGGAGTCACTTCTACAATCCCCTAAATTTACATCAGGATTTGACAAACTAAGGATTAATCTTAGTGAGATTACAGCTATTTTGTGTCTTGATGTTCTTATTTATGTCTTGTCTTTGTCCAATATTACTTTAGTATTATTACCTATTAAAGGTTACATTTGAAATAATTCACTTACCTTGATATTGAGTGCTGAGTATCGGGGCTCTTCTCTTCTTGTTCTCTACAAGATGTTGTTTGCTGTGGGAAGAGGTAAGAGAGCTTTACAGAGATCCCTGCGCTCTCCCCCGGCAATCAGTTTCATTGTTATGGGGAAGAGAGCGGGGGCCTCTGTAACCGCCTCACCAGCCTGCCCCAAAAATTTGCCGTCCCCCTGAAAGTTTCCACCCTAGGTCAAGACCTAGTAGGCCTATGCCTAAATACAGGCCTGTGTCCCACAGGCACCAACAATTGGATGGTACAGATATAGCATATGGTAACAAGTCCTGTTCTACCTCAGAATATCATAAGGTTCCATGGCAGGTCTGGTGCAGAACACCACAATATAACGTGCAAGAGATCACAATTAAACCTGTTAAATACCTATGGAGAATGGATATGCCTAATAACAGTTCTATATACAGCCCTAAAAGAAAAACATGTTATTGTTACTGTATGTTGAGAAGTGTTAGGGGTGAGGAGCCGGGGCGGGGTTGGGGAAGTATTATCTGTTGACGTTGTGCAATGTTGTCACAGGGTATTGTGCAGATGATTCAGGAAATTGGAGTCGAGGGGAAATCTTTGGGTGAACGCTTCTCGAAATTCGTTGTGTATCTCCCGTATTCAACATACAGTACATGAACGTTTGCGGCATTAGCAAACTTCTCCAAGGGTCTCACAAGAATCGCAAGATATGGAGCAAGTCTTGGAAAGGCTGACAAATTTGTCACAATTTGCCATATGGGGAGGGGTGGGGGGGACGACGACGACGATGACAATTTGTTCGGTGAGTAAGGTGCTGAAGTTTTTGGAAAAGATTTGCCATTTTTGTGAATTTCAAGTCCAAGGCTCACTAGTTTCACCCTCCTCTATTATCTGAGATTCTCGTTAAAAACGAGTGCTGTCTACAGTGATTCTGCCCGCTGCCATGAAAAAGGTAAAGTTGAACTACCCTATTATCAGGCAGCCTAAATATTTCACCCTAATCCCTGTTGGTTAAATCCACTTACATGCACTTACGTATAAAACTCTTCGGCTGGGGACCTGGAGAAATTGGTCCAGGTGATGTTGCTTTTTCCAAAGTAGTTAGTGCAGTTGACGGTATTCCAAGGGTTATCGCAGCTTGTCCATGGCAGGGTCCCAGAGAAGGAGGAGTATAAGTAATACAAAGCCCAGGCGATGATGGTGTTATAGTAGAACGATACATACAAGCCAATAATGCATATGGCAAATCCAATGCCTAGAAATGAAGAAGAGCTCAAGATTATGTCAACTCCCTCCTCGCCTTTGGGTATATGTCCTTACATCAGCACAGTGAAAGGAGACATATGTGACGATTGGAAAGTTCTGTACACTATCATTTAATTTATGAAGAACTCCCCTGTTGGGGCGACCAACAGATATCATAAAAAGCTAAATTGTGGGAGATTCCTTTAGTGCCGATGGAAGGTATCTCATGGAGATCCGGTGTAAAATACCATGCAAGTCAATGGCCGTTAACCCAGCCTCGGTGTTTAGTGAATCCCGGTGATTGGACCTACACTTCTCCATGACTCATAGGGTTACTAGAACTTTTAAACTAACACCCTTTGTTATGGATGTTCCAGGACGTCCATTGTGGTTGGAGTTCTACCATCCGATCTCTGGTTACAGGTCTGTTTCTGCTGAAATTATTCACTTCTTCACTGAAGGCTTTTCAATGCGCTGCTGTCCAGTTGAAAAGCATAAGGAGTTAACATAAGAGGTGCATCCTAAGCCAGTATAGGGGTTACATTTATCAACTCCCCCCCCCCAAATAACTAAATTCATGTATCTCAACAATTATTTGTATCTCCTCTCTTAGCATGTGCCTCAAACTGTCCAGAATTTAAAATAAATACTTACTTGGATTCAATATAACCACTCCTCATAACAGATGCTGACAGCAAATAATTACACACCCTTTAACATTTGGCACATACAGTAAAACAGGTCCTACTGTAGTTCCTATACCCGTGCTGGATGGAGGTACTTCTACGTCATTCCTATTTTCCTCTAACGTATGCAGTTTACAACATGCTAAAAACGTGTTGTTTATTAGATACAGTTGGTCTTAGAGGACCCAAAATGTGTCGTGTTTCTGCTAAAGAGGTACAGTTGGAGGGTATTTAATACTATCACATGTACTCTTGTACATTGATGCAACATACATGTGTTGAATCTGATGGCACTTAAGGAGGACATAATCAATGTTTATTTTGTGATGGACTGCAAAACATATTTAACACTATGCATACATACTTGGCCCTTAATGGGATTCATGTATGAAGACTAATTTTGACCAACAATCGATGTTCAAAGACCCATGTCAATGTTTTGCCCCATCCTTTATTATTGGGCCTTTCATTTGGGAGTGAATACATACAAAAATATGTACTGTGCCCATATCTCACACCCCAGATTGAAACATATTCCATGCATCTACTACCTTTTCAATGCAGATGTCTTTTCTCCAGAGACCTTCAAGGTAAGGTCATTACACTAATCCAGGGGTGGCCAACTCCAGTCCTCAAGGGCTACCAACAGGTCAGGTTTTAATGATATCCCTGCTTCAGCACAGGTGGCTCAGTGTTTACCTTTAAAGATTGGGCAGATGCGTTTCCATATGGAGATAGCGCCTGTTCTGTGAAATTGTCCTAGTGCCAGCTCCATGTAGAAGAGAGGGACCCCTCCAAAAATCGCCATAATGGTATACGGAATCAGGAACGCTCCTACAATATATAGAAAAAAAAACATTATTAACGAACCCCATTTCTGCTAATTTTACTATGGATCAGCAAGTTTGACCACGTTAAAGCAATATTACAGTTTTACTGGAAGATTTCAGATATGTTAACTATATAAAAATATTTTTTTGTTTTCACCGCTCCCTGTAATGCCTTGCTGTGTCTCCTCCCCTCCCTCATCCATCATGCCCTGCTCCTCTTTGCACTGTCTCCTCCCCTCTCTCCTCCATCATGCACTGTCTCCTCCCCTCTCTTTGCCCTCCCTACCTTACTGTGTCTGCACCTCTCTGCACACTACACTCCCTCCACTCCTACTAATCTCATCTGTCTCCTCTCCTTGCTGTCTCTCTGTTTCCTCCTCCTACTCACCTTGCTCTCTCCTCCTCTCTTTGCACTCACTCCTGCCCCATGTGCACACTGCTCTCCTTTCCCTCCTCATCATCCCTCTGTCTCCTCTCCTTGCTGTCTCTCTCTCTCCTCCTCTCCTTATTGCATTAGCCCCTACCACCTCGGCTGGGAGGTTATTCCATGTATCCACCTCTTTCCCACGAAGAAGTACTTCCTCACACTTCCCCTGAGCCTCCCACCCTGCAGCGTCAGAGTACAACCTCTTGTTCTAGCTCTTCTCCTTCTCTAAAATACACTTCCCTCCTGCACTTTGTTGGAGTCCTTTATGTATCTAAAAGTTTGGAAGGCCCATATATATTATTTATAGGAAATAAATCACACCAGTGCCTTTTTAATTTCAATGTGCATTTTGGAGAATATATCATTTTTAATGATGGTGTATTTTTTTCCCCTTGTATTCATCAAATGAGCTAATCATTAACACCTTCACTGCCACGGGGCTTGCCATAAAGGATTCATTTCCACTGGGGAAAATGGAACACTGAAGTCATTTGAGTACATAAGCAAATTCAGAGCAAAACTTGAGGAATGTTCTGTCTTTGTCTATGAGCCATGTAAATAATTAACAACTTATTTTACATAATTAAGAACAAAGTCGTAATTTAATGAGACCAGTTTATGATCTATGGTACTGATAACACTGTTCTCTGCATATTCAGGAAAAAAAATACGTTTGGGATTACGTATCATAACCCAAAGGCTCGTGAGCAAAAAATAATTCTATTCTTTTAAAGTGGGTTGCAGAAAAAGTCATATTAAAATGTGCTGGCGTGGGCTTTTTGAAATGATTTTGATTCATGGAAATGGGTCAGGCAGAAGGATGGGGGTTGTCGTAATGAATTGAAACCCTTTTCGGGAAAGGGGTTAATAAGAGACGGTTAAAATAAGGAGCACCGGGCTAGGTCCAATAAAGGTCGATGATGCTGCGTAAAACTTTGGCGTTAAACAAAAAATGGCGATCATTTTTAGAATAGCCGCAATATTCAGTAAGCATTATTTGGAAATACACGGGTTGTGATATCCATTCTCAGTGGTGGCATGGATGGAAATGATGTTAACTCAATAATACTACTGCTAGCAATAAGTGTTAACTCATTAATAAGTGTAGATATTAAGCCATAAGGTAGCTTGATGTGATGGCCACTTGAGCTTCTTAGGGGTATCAACCCAAATATGCTTGTTAATAAGCAGAGATGATCCAAATTGCCAAGAGCACCATTCACCTCTAATGGACCAACTCCTAAAATAAATAGTCTGTTGTTGGCTATTATAATTGTTTAGAAAACAGTAGAAATGGACCCAGAATAATCATCAATATGCTGGATCTGGAATCATCTTATGTGCATATTTTCACTGAAGAGAATTAACTTTTGGGGAGCTAGAGTATGGAGATGCTGAGTATCACCTTACAGTTTAACATGTGCAGTTAAGATTTAATTAAATCAAAGCCCTACATGCCACGAGACACCTCCCACTATCAGAAAACCCCTTATGGCCCATTTATTGGAAGTTTATTGCCGTTTTCACATTTAGTTTATCACTAAGAAAAGGGACTTATTGGATAATTTGACTTAAAGGGTAGTAGCTGCATGGAGCAGCCTCCCAGCTGATGGGGCAACTACAACGAGCATATTAAATAAATATAGGGAAACAAAACCCCACAAGAAATGAAATAGCTTCTGAAATGATAAAAAAACAAATATTCTAAGAAGGTTAGTATAGCCCTTATCAGCTGCTGGTTTTTATGTGTCTATGATATATAAAACCATTTTCCTTAATTGCCTTTCCGTTGACTGAATTTGGCCTGTTTTCTATCTCCTTTCCAGCTATCTAATTACTTGTAAAATTATTCTTCGAAAACAAGACATTTAATAAAGATAAGTGTGACTTGCACTCAAATTTCTTCCTTGGCTTTCTACTCTGCTTTTCTATGTCTGTCTTTTTTTTTTAGTTTAAGTGGTGAATGTTATAAAAATGTAGAAGAATTAAAAAATAAATGTACATTAGGAATAACAGGCACATGGAATAATACACACAATAAGTCAAATTTCTGGTGACAAAATCCACATTATTTGAAGTTGATATACACAGAATTTTAGATGTCTGTTTAATGAATGTCAAAGCAAAACTTTTGTCTTCAAACGTCAACTAAAATACTCCTAAGTATTGTTAGCTAGATATTTCTCTCGTTTATTAGAAATCAAAACTGTTTGTACTGCAAAGATGTTTTTACAAATCTCCTAAATCAGGGGCGGACAGGTTTCCAGGATATCCCTGCTTCAGCACAGGTGGCTCAATCAGTGGTTCAGTCAGAATGACTGAGCCACTGATTGAGCCATCTGTGCTGAAGCAGGGATATCCCTAATACCTGGCCTGTTGGTGGCCCTCGAGGACTGGAGTTGGCCACCCCTGTCTTAAAGCTGCAGACCAAGCAATATCCTACATCTGTGTGTTTTTTTTAAAATAAATCAGTTCTGTACTATGAGAAAATATTTGTAGATTTTTTAAAAACAACTCTGAATTAAATTTTTACTGTATTATAATGTAACAAGCATTTTTTGATCTATAGCAACCATTTACAAAGTCACATCCCCTTCCTCTTCTGTAATAGGCTTTGGCACACCCCCTTTACTGAGCCCTGCCCGCTCTCAAGCAGTGCACCAATTGTATCTAGTGACTGCCTGATCACATGATCTTCCCCACAGAACTTTGCATCGTTGGTCCTATTCTGCTGCACTGACAGCCATTTAGTGAACCCCCGAGCCAAATGATTGCCAATCAATTACAGGAGAACGGATCGATCGGCAATTTAGCTAATTACTTATCACTGTGTGGATTGTATTGATGCACATATTAAAGGGTATGCCTGCTTCAGCACAGGTGGCTCAGTCTTTGACTGAGCCACTGATTGAGCCACCTGTGCTAAGCAGGGATATCCATGAAAGTCGGCCTGTTGGTGGCTCTTGAGGACTGAATATGGGACCCCTGTCCTAAAGCTTCATTTGTTCAGTTTACTGATGCATCAAGATTACAGTATATCTAAATAATGTTTAGAGAAGACTAATAAATATAATTCACCATATATGTGCATGTTTAATATATAATATATATATCAGCACCTTTTCCCTACATGGAGAAGACTGTGATACCGCAGTATTAATGAACACAAAACACACAGCTGGGTTTTTGATTCTTGGAGATGGCAAGCCACAGACGTAAAGATGTAGCAGACGATAGTGCAGCTGTTAACGCAATGCGTCGCACTAACACTGACACGTTATTTAGCAGTGTGCTACTGAAAGGAATGGTTAAGGATGCACGTTATTTAACACATTATTTTGTGCGTTAATGGGGGTAATAATTCCTGCCACATCTGTATGAGGATAGAATTAGAATAGCATCTGTATATCATCTATCTTATCTATAGAGGATTGCATTGAATGTTAACTCACTTCACAGTACCATGGACTGTTCCTCCATTGAATGTTACCTCACTACACTGTCCCACTGCACAGTACCATGGACAGCTCCTCATTGTCCACTCACTATTCTATGCATGTTTGAACTGCACCTTTGAGTTATTTCCCAGTTATAACTTGCAGTGAGATTTTTTTTAAAACAAAAACAACTTGCAGATGAAGATTTGAAGGACTATTTATATAAAGTGCAATAAAATATCATCACATTTTCTGAAATAAGTCAATTCTATTGGACGGGGAAAAAAAAGAATTATTGGTGCAGAAAAACAGCAAAACAGATTTAGCAAAGAGAATAAATCCAATTGTTTATTTTCCCTTGATAAATATGGTGCTTCTTGTTTGCTCAAGTTTATGTATGTATGTATATCTTTATACTGCATAGCACCATCCAGGTACATAGCGCTTCACAGCAGTAATACACGTGACATAATAATATAACACAGTGGGAATAAGTGCTTCAGACATAAAAGTAACAATTGGAAATGGAATCCCTGCCCAGAAGAGCTAACAATCTAAGTGGTAAGTGGGGAAAACTTACAGCGACAGTAGGAGGATGTTATATTCAGTGCGTCTGCAAGGGGCCATGGTCAGCACATCCGAGATGTTTAGTATCAGCCAGCGGAGTTACCCATATACTTCATGTGTTTTAAGGAAGGTCCTGAAGGTGGAGAGAGAATGCCAGGCGTATATTGAGGGGAACAACATTCCAGAGGTGTGGGGCAGTGAGTGAGAGAGGTTTTAGGTGGGGTAGTGCTTTAGATACAAAAGGGATAGACAGAAGACATCCTTGAGCAGAACCCAAGAGTTAGGAAGGTGTATAGCAAGAAATTAGGGCTGAGATGTAAGGAGGGGCAGAAGAGTGTTTGGCCTTAAAAGTGAGAACAAGAATTTTGTATGTGATTGGAAGTCAGGGGAGGGATTTCAGCAGGAGAGGAGCGGAGACAGATTTAGAAGAGTTATTTTGGTGAGGGCTGTTTCAGTGGAGTGAGCAGTGCGGAAGCCAGATTGCAAAGGGTCTAGGAGAGAGTAAGTGGTAAGAAAACGGAGCAAGTGAGAGAATTCAAGGCATTCAAGGAGTTTAGGCAGAAGGTAGACAGGGCGATAGTTAGAAAGACAGGTACGGTCAAGCTTGTTGTTTTTGAGTAAGGGTATAGTTGTTGCATGCTTGAATGGGGTGGGAAAGGTACCAGAGTAGAGGGAGGAGCTGAAAATATGTTAGTGTGGGGATTGGAGTAGGAGCAAGAGGTTTGAGGAGATGGGAGGGAAGGGGTCAAGAGGGCAGGTGGTGGAGGGAGAAGAGGAGATCAGCAGCGACACGTTCTCTAACAGAGAAAAGGGAGTTGAGGAAGGCAAGAGGAAGTGGTGTAGAATATGAAGAGGATACAGAGGGGATGTCTTAACAAATGGAATCCACCTTTGTCTTGAAATAGTCAACAAAGTCCTCAGGTGAAATAAAGGAAGAAATACAGGTAATAGACAGTGGTCTGAGTAGAGAGTCAGAGACAGAGAAGAGTCTACATGGGTTAGACTTGTGAGTGTTGATTAGTGATGAAAAGTAGGTTTGTTTCGTTCCAGTTTCGCAACTGGACTGGTTTGATAAATGTATATATACAGGGAACCAGCACCCTCGTGGACTTTTATGAAAAATATTTTTGATTACTGTGGTCAATGGTTTGTTCCCACGGTCGGACTTTCCTCAAGACATCTGGATCCTTTCAGCCCTCAAAGTGCCAGTGGCAGTTTTACTGGGTTTACATCAATGTGTCTTCCTTGTCTTTTAGGGTTTGATAAACACAATAGGGTATTTGCATCAAGGCAAAAGCAGAGCAATTTTGGGGCAAAAACACTGCTCCACATTTACAGTATGAAAGAAAAAAAACCCCTATTGATTTCAATGGGACTTTTATTCTTTGATACAAGTGCAGATTTTTGCCCCACAAATGCTCTACGTTCGCCTTGATGAATATGTGCCAATGTGGCAGCGTTGACTTGTTTAATTAGAGAGCTATTGACCCTATGTATCAAAAGTAACAAATCCAATGGTAATAAATAGGATTTTTTTTACTTTGATACATCTGGAGCAATATTTTCCACCACTTTTGCCTTGTATCCCCTATTACATTTAATGAACTTGTGTTAAAATAAAACACTATTTTGTCAAATCATTGTCGGTTTGCGGTGTACCCTGAAAAACTGATTTACTAGAAAAAGCGACAGAGATGAATGAAATTGTTGAATTACCCTAAAATCTGCTACAAGTTTACTAGATAACGTATTAAATTAACACAGAATTGCCATCATAAACAAATCAAAATCATGCAAATTGCTGGGGATTTGGGATTAACTGCTTCGTAGATTAACTGGTGATATTTCCATGATTTTTTAGACCACACTGTTATATCACCGACGGCTTTAACTGTATACAAAGAGGTTTTTTTTATGCATCTGTTGAGATCCTCCTCTGTTGTTGTACAATGTACATAGTTAATATAACTACAAGATAACCATATGTACAGTTCAGTAAAGTAAATTATATTAAGTACAGATTTTTTTACAATCACTTAGATTGTAAACTCTCCGGGGCAGGAATTTCCTTTCCTGTTGGCTGATTTTGGTTGTTGCACTGATTGTATAATAATCCCCTGTACTGTCTCTTTTGTAAAGCGCTAAGTACACTGTGAGTGCTATATAAATAAAGATAAACATACATAATAAAGAAGAGTCACGATGCCATTAAGACAGACGTTTCCATGTTTGTTTGTTATTTTTACTGCCAGAGAGGAACAAGTTTAAAATCGGCAAACAAAACCCGTTTCAAATTAATTTAATTCACCGTCAGTACAGTAAATAAGCCATCATTAAAACGGGGGGGGGGGGGGGGGGCTTGTAGAATAAATAGGAAGAAAACAATGTAGTCTTGTTTCAGCCTTATGTTAGTATATGACACCAGTGGTATCAATTCATTGTCACCCCTTCCTCTTGATAAACAACAAACATATCAGCTGGAAACCATCAGGGGTATGTGTAGGTTTAATGAAAGTAATCAACGTGTTAACAATAAGTCTATATGTTAATGTAGGACAAGGGAGCGATAGCATTAGTTTTTATTGATATAAGTTGGGTTCATGCAACTATTTGCATAGGCAGTGATTAAAACTTTGCTACCTACTGTACGTATATTTCAATATACTATTACAGGGGTGGCCAACTCCAGTCCTCAAGGGTCACCAACAGGTCAGGTTTTCAAGATATCCCTGCTTCAGCACAGTTATCCTGACTGAGTCACCTGTGCTGAAGCAGGGATATCCTGAAAACCTGGCCTGTTGGTGGCCCTTGAGGACTGGAGTTGGCCACGCCTGCACTATAATGTCACGCGTATTACAGCTGTAACGCACTATGTATATGGATGGAGCTATATAAATAACGATATACAGTACATACATATACTATCAGCACATACGCTACCCTGTAAAGGTACATCAAAAGAGAGTTTTATATCAGTCTCCCGCCTGCAAAACTACGGAAAAGAAACAGCATCAGATTTATCAAGGTAAAACATTCTTTTTCTTTGTTACATGTGGTTGAATTTGATTTTCTTTCCCCTGTGTGCCATCTCAGAGACTTTGAGAAATAACCCCTTTTCACTAGACACACAAGTTGCTAAAACAGCATTTAAAAGGAGCTGACATTACTTAGCAACTCTTTCGACTTCTTTGATCTTCATAAAGGAACCCAGAGCACCGATTTACCAAGACTCCCTTTACAAATATATAGCACGTGCTGTATCATTTCCTAGACGGACGCCGCTTTTCCAAACGAAGAAGAAACAAACTGTCTTGACACAAAACCGGAAAAAAAATGTTCATCTCTTAAAAAAACAACAAAAAAAACAGTAACAGTTGAAATAATATTAAATATGTCATTACGTTACTACACTGGGACTCCTTGACACCCATGGGTGCCTCCCCGTGTGTTCCCTGTGGGACATCACAATATAATGTAATTTTTTTCCCCTGCATTGTTGATGAATGATATTGAGTGACCTTGCAAATATAGATGAAAATGGGGGTTGACCAATAAGATAATTCTGTACAGGAGTGTACTACAGTAAGTACAGTATTTACACAAACACTTAGATTGTAAGCTCTCTGGGGCAGGGATAACAAGATCATTCTGTAACTGTGAATGTTATAGTGGACGCACAATTTAGTGGTCATTAATTATTGAATGACCGTTTTATGGAAACTTCAATGGGACGTAGCTATTGATAAGCAGAAGGGTCTGTAGTTTGCATGATATATCTAAGGGCTCGTTGTGGACGCTGGTTAAAAGGTAAACGTGCTTAATTCTTACCGCCGCCGTTCTGATAACAGATGTATGGGAACCTCCAGACATTCCCTAAGTCGACAGCAAATCCAATGACGGACAGTAGAAAGTCCATCTTTTTGCTCCATTTGTCCCGGGAGTCGGTCTGGGTGATAAGTGGCAGGGGGGTAGAGTTGTTGGGGGGGGCTGCGTCCTGTTTGGGGTGCCTGTCCGCAGGAGCTGTGGAGTTCTGCTCTGACATGCTGCCTGTGAACCACGCAGGATTTCAGCTGAATAAGTTGAAGTGAGGGAGGGTTTCTTAAGGCTGTTGGCAGGAGGGAAAAGAGGAGGAGGAGGAGGGGTCACTGTCAGTGGGATTCTCCACCTCCACAGCCCCAAATAGATGGGGTTTGGGAGGCTAGTTCGTTATAGGGGGTTGGGGAAGCCTTCTAACTGCTGGTGTCAATAATTAACTCCTTCTATGTCAAAGCCTTTGGCACAACAAGGGTTAAAGCTGCAGTCCAACTCAGCTGCTCTTAACTACAGTATCATCTTATATGCGCAGTAACTAACCAACGCGCTCATGTTTAATCCTATCGTTACTCACCCCACAGGATTAGATTGTAAGCTCTTCGGAACAGGGGCTCGTTGCTCCCAGTGTTATCTCGATGCCCTTATCCCATCTGCATTATTATATTTCCTGTGCTGTGATTGAGTTGTAAGGATTGTGAACTGCTGCATACCTGTTGGGCAGTGTGTGTGTGTGTGTGTGTGTGTGTGTGTGTATATGTATATATATATATATATATATATATATATATATATATATATATATATATATATATATATATAAAAGTAACTTTTCATTACCAGGGCTATACTTAGAAAACCTAGATCTATATACCGCAGTCTAAGTAATTTTAATAGCTGTTTCATTATTTAAAGGTTTTTCACGATTATGCTAGAGAATCTATCTGCGGAAAGGAACAGTGAGAGATATAATGACACACACGACACATCACCCTTTTATTTCGGATGACACTGAAGGAGGAAATGCAGCAATACTACAGTTGCAGAGACGATGGCTGAATTATTGCGCCGTTATTACAGAAATGCAATGGGACGACAATAAGACTCATTAACATGGCCCTGCGCAAAGGCCAAACAGGCCCGAAACCTCGCCCTCCGCTCCCGGTTTATCACCATCATTTTTAAGGTGCCGTGTAACAAATAAACGTGCGCACATCAAACGCGCAACGCGTGTAAACAAATGCGAAACATCTTTTTATCTCCCAAAAGAAGCAAGGTTCTTACTTGAAATATATGTTGTATTTTTTCTTTCTTCAACCGTCTTGGATTTTTTTAACGTGTTGTGAGTGACGTCCCAGAAGTATTAGGCTGTGGCCATGGTGCCGTAGACCGTGCGGCTGAGCGATCAGACTGCCTTAAGGCAGTGTTCGCGTCCATGCGGCGTGCGGATGCGGGAGGGGGCGCGCGTCGCGCGAGAAATCAGTTGAAGCTGATTTCTTGGCGCGACAGGCCGGTCACGTTCTTACCTTCTCTGTCGTGCCACGCTCCTCCTTCTGCAGCGTCAAATGACGCTGTGATGTCATATAGCAGCGAATTACCACGGTAACGTGACCATTTAGTCAACATGAGCCATTTTCTTTTGTATGCTTCTAAAACCAAAATTAGAGTGTAAGCTCTGCTGGGCAAAGACTCGTCTCTCAACAATTTCATGTACAAAGCAGTGCTATGAATATGTATTATCCTTTACTCCTCCACTAATACCAAGTGTAAGAAGATAAGAAGATAGTGACAACCAATTAATTCCATACATCACTCCAAACAATAGAGTAAAGTAACTCAGTAACATCTTATCTACCCCAAATAAAGCATCCCAAGACAGTCAGTCAACTGCTATTCCTGGGGCCTGCAGGTCAAAAATGGAATAGAAATCCGCATTCTGAGCATATTTTTACAGTCACTTTGAATAACAGACGGTTCCAGTGACTCTTCATCCTTGAAGGAATCCTCCCTGGGGGTCTCTATGCCACGGAGGCACAACGTTTGGATTAAGGATGGGCATCCATGGCTCTGAACGTGACCTGTGCACATTGCATCAGCCCATGTGCTGCTCAGATCCAGCCAAGTAATATTACATTTCTCTCTGAGATCTGAACGAGGCTTCTACTGTCATCTCAATCATTGGGTACATTGTAAAGTCCACAAACTTTGATCACCAAGTTACCTGCCCTGAAAGCATGATATGGCATTGCTGTGCCGCGTTGTAGGCAGAATTGCTGTCTATGGAGCGTTATTTAACTAAAGTGCAAATCTTGGGCAAATCCAGTCCCAAAAAAACATTAGATGTATCAAAGCTAAGGAATCCCGTAGAAAGAAATGTGATTTTTTTTTCTTTGAAAGATCTGGTCAATTCTTTTTGGACTAGTTTTGCCCAAGTTTGCAGGCAACAGACTTTGATAAATGACCCTTTAAAGGAGCAATTCACCTGCATTTTTTTATTATTATTTTTTTTTAACACAGGGCATCTCCGGAGCTGAACCCCATTAATTTCAGCTCCGAGGGGCCCCCTACTTCCCGAGATATTTACCTCCAAAGGGGGTTGTAGAGGGAGAAAGGGGGTGGCCCAGTATTAAAGGGGTTGCACCCCATATGGCCATCCCCTGACCTCACTAGAGAGACAAGGGGTTAACTGGACTGCGGTCCAGGGATGAGGTTTGCACCTTGTTGTACCTTGAAAATGTATGTTCCCATGTTTCATTATAAGCATGTATTTTAATGTTTTAAAGTGCATTTCTGTATCTCCAGTTCTGGAGGTTGCAGAGAGTTCATATTTGGCCAATATGTGGAGTCACTGTAGGCATTAAAAACTGGCAAAGGTCGACCCACTGAGCCCACCAGAATGGAACTTATTAATATGTGTAGATATTAAAGTGTATATGTATTTTATTTTGGATCTGTTCTGAAAATGCAGACGCCATTTGCTGGGCTAATGGGTCATGAAGGGCAGACGGCTGAGTAGCCTAAGCAAGGTGATCAAAAGTTAACTGCCTTGATTGTTACCCAATGTCTAGGGATTAAGTATTAATCAATCAACAAACTCTGTTACCTGAGGGCATGGGTTAGTCTGTTAGTCTGTTAGTCTCCACGTTAGGGTGTGGATACAGATAATTGTTCACCAATAGGCTGTATTCAATGTTAAGAATAGGGTTGCACAGGTATATAAACTGTGTCAACCCTACAGTTTTTAGTTGTGCTTCTGATACCATCTTGAATGTCACTGTACTGCTGGAGAATTGCTAGTGGATACTTCTCCATCCCCCAACCCTAAGTAAGTGTTACCCTCTTGTCTGTTAATTGTACTATATTGCTGTGTTCACCTTATTTAAGGAATAAATTATATTTTATTATATCTAAGCCTCGTTCAGTTCAACCCAGAAATTTGGTGTTCATAATTAACTGGTGGCAAGCGGCGGGATTGAACTGGACCTGTGTTACAGTATACTGCGGGATACTGTAACATAGTAGGAACTTGATGGTAATTGCAAGTTCCTGGGACTAAAGATATTGAACACGCAGTAGTGCAACAGTTAACACAAGTTGTAACACCACCTCACTGCTGCGACTGAACCATGAGCGAGGCTGAAGGCTCATCCAACATGAGGACCCGAGCTCAGCTGAAGGACAAGTGCCGTGAATATGGACTGCCCTATGAGAACCAGGAGGTCGCAGACATGGTTGACGCAATCGGTGACTATGAAGCCCGGCTTGCAGAGCCTCAAGATACGGCTCAGCTTGCCCTTTTACAGCCACCCGGAGATCAGGGAAGGAACCCAGTGCCGGGGCGGCAGAATCTCGGGGAGGGAACGAGTGCACCTCCCGGGAGCAGTGCAACAGGAGGGGTACTGGTTGCTGCGGCTACCAGTCCGTTCACCCCTGAAATTTTGGCACTGATTACTGCGTGGGGAGACAGAGGGACACCGGATTTCTATTTAAGTTTTTGTTCGTTAACATACTTTATTCATTTGTTTTATGTGGTTGTTGCACTATTATCATTATGGTGGGTTACGCTGTTTATCATTATACTTATTTAGATATATATTGATTTATTTGTTTTATTTATTTACTTCAATATTTACACATTATATTGCACTCTTCATATATTATAATGTAGTAGTTATACATTTTTCTATCATAGTTACACTATTAATTATTAGCATTGATTACTATTTTTTATCTGTTATGAGGTTTCATCTATTGATTTATAGTTTCACAAATATATAAATTGATTAATTTAATTTCTTCATAGTATTCACGTATATTTAATTTATATCAATATGTACATGTTATTTTGCATCCTATATATATTCCGTAGTGTAGCTTGATAGTGGTACATTTAACCTTTAAATTCATGTATGTATTTGAGTTCTGTGATTTTTCTAGTCTATATGTTTATATTATATGTATGTTGCAGGTTTTGCTACATTGTTACTGGTAACTGTTTTTATACATTGTTTACTTATGTATCGAGACGGCAGTATATAGTTTGGTTTTAAACTTTTTTGTGTCTTTTAAATGTCATGTTCTACTGCATTAGATGTCCTCAGTGATCCCTTATAAGTGAGTACTGTTATGGGGTTAATATGGGTCCTTCATTTAGAGTCTAATTAGCCTATTATTCACCTGCTGGGCTAGTGATTTAAGCAATTTGTTACACCCAACAGCTTTCAACGTCTCACTATATAGGCATCACTGGGGGGCAGTTCCAGATACTCTTTGACAAAGTCCCTACCTGCGGACGAAACGCGTCAGAGTTCTCTCTGTAGCAGAATTTTTTTTGGTGTATATGCACTCAATAAACAACCTTTTTAATTGATTGTGTGAGGATTTCTACTTTTATGCCCCGACGACAGCAGTGAACCGCCTGAATACCCCTTTCCTGTTTATCTTACCTTGGCTGGAGCACGCATCAAAGCACTTACGGATCAGGGGAGCCTTACGTCAGCTTGGGAGTCAGCTTTGGAGTCTGGACCCGGCGTGTCAAGATCGTGAGTAATCTCCCCCCCTCGCTGGGGATTTTTGCTGTGTGTGACACCGGGTATGTGAGGGCAGTGGTGGAGGATCAGGGTGATTTAAAAGCCGCTTATAGTTCCCTTACAGGGGACACAGCTGCACCGAGTTTCTATATCCTCCCTACCACACTCTAGCCCCGTCCCGTGGGAGAGTCACTAACACACAGTACTACTGCTTACATACATCTCATGTATCTATCATTGGGACGCTGAACGGGAGTGCATTTATTGAACTATTTGTCCATTGATATGTATTGGATCTACTGTAGATTATATATGTGCACAATTTTGGCAGCATCAGTTATTTCTTGGAGCAGCTCTGGGACATTTCTACCGTGACAGGGGTGCTGGTGTCTCTGCAAAGTTTAAAGCTCCCGTGTCACGCAGGCCAATAGGAAGTCGCTATAAAAGGAAACTTATCAAAATGTGGCGCTCTAAATGTTCAGATAATACACAGTGGTAATAGTGCAAAAAATATATAAACAGTGATACTTATACAGATGTATAGGAAGATGCAGCTGTAACCCGGTAGAGGTTGCTCGGTCAATCCTCGTGATGTGAAGTAATGATGAAGTCTCCGGGAAGCGCAATATATGTGAAAAGAAATATAAATCGTGATAGTGCAATATTGTTAAAATTAGGATCAGAATATAATGTCTTGGCTTGATATTTAATACTCACAAACATGAGAGAGTAAAAGGCTCCTGATGAAACCTATGTGGTGAAACGCGTAGAGTGACGTTTTTCTCCTGAGCCGGCCGAAACCCCAGGAAGTGGACGTAGCGGATGACATCACTTCCGGTCGAGTGGAACGCACCGCTGGAACGCACGCCACGAGAGAGGGGAAGAGGAGACATCATCCATCCGGCTAGAGAGATCCATAGAGATCTAAATGCTTGTTTTTATCTGATATCATGTGAGTGTAACTCCCTTTTACTTACCATTCATAAATTGTACAGACGGTCTGCACTATGTCCAGTTGTATCTTTTATTAAGGTCCTTGGGAGTCCATACATTTGGGGAACACTGAGTTCTGCATCTCCTGTCCATCGAGTGACAACTAACAGCATCCTAAAAAGATACCTTTACGTGCCTTTTACTCTCTCACGTTTGTGAGTATTAAATATCAAGCCAAGACATTATATTCTGATCCTAATTTTAACAATATTGCACTATCACGATTTATATTTCTTTTCACATATATTGCGCTTCCCGGAGACTTCATCATTACTTCACAATAGGAAGTCGCACCTGATGACGTCACGGCTTCCTATTGGCCCGCAGGGCGCGGGAGTTATGAACTTGACTTACGTGAACTATGCTAGCCAAGCGGAGCAGCTACCAGTACCCCACTACCGAGGTAAGTATCTCCGGATGCAGGGGGTGCTCGGAGCTGAAATTAATGGGGTTCGACTCCGGAGACCCCCAACTTCAATACTGTTAGAAGAAAAAAAAACATGGGAAAAACACCCCGGCCTGTATTGTTTCTTTACGTCTCTAAATGAGCAATGACCAAGAATGGCATTTCTCTACAGACTGATACAGTACGGTAACAACTGACACTACACACTCCTATGAGAAGTAAGAGGTGTGTTCTGTTGACTACAACTGGTACAACTGGTGCAAAAGATCGTGAGGAAAACCATTGCTAGATTTATACAAATAAAACCCATCGGGAAAAACAATGTACATTTTGTACGTTAACTATCAAAGTATTTTGGCTGCAAAAAAAAAAGCGGGGGAATTAATTGTAAATAAAGATGCAGCTAAATTTACATGGACAGAATTATGCAGCCTAATAGCAAAAGTTAGGCACAATTATTGATGTGCAAACAATGCCAAATAACAATGGTTTTACAAGGATTTGAAGATCTTCCCGCAGCAGGGTAATTAAAACCAAACGAGAGTCATTGAAGTGCTAAATTAATGAGATTTTTTTTACCATCAGGTCGGAACTGTGCTGTATTCACTATCAGCAGTGCAAATCATTGGCAGATGAAAGCAATTTAGTGGCTACTGTAACTAGTCAAGAGTAGATCCACAGGGCCCTGGTAAATAAGGAATGGGGCGTTCTGTTCCCCGAGGTTACCCTGTATCATCAAAGCTAATTATATGCAAAACCAGCGTCCGCGCTACATCTCATTAGCATAGAATTAATGTCACGTTCAGTGACCGATTTCCCATTAGGTCGGCAAAATGTTGGGGTGGCAACATTTTGGGGTGGCATGGAGAGGCCCCACTGTCTTCCCCGCTGATTGCCAGAGGAGAGTGCTGGGCCTCTGTACAGGTCTCTTACCTTCTCCTTCGCGCCGCCCTCCTCCTTCTTCAGCATCGCGGCATCAATTGACGCAGCGTCATCCCATTGCCATGACAATGTGACCTCCCATGATGCCGCGATGCTGCAGAAGGAGGAGGGCGGCACTGCAGGAGGCGGGTTGCGGCCCGCGGGATGTGCCTACGGGCGGCAAAATTTGAAAGCCGCCTCTGGTCACGTTATTGTAGCATAGCATTGCGTTATCTTCCATTACCTGAAATAGGGCTTTTGCTGACGTGGTGAGAGAGAGTAAAGTAGAGGGAAATAATGATATGTTATTTATATTATGCCTAACTGTGATGTTACGCCCCATCCAGACCCTGTAAAAGCCCTATTTTAGCGGCTGGATGCGAGTAACGCCAAGTTTCGGTCTGACGGAAATAACATATCATTACATCTCTGCGTCAACCCTGACGGGCTTTAGTGGATAGGAGATGTTATAATAATGCCTCATGTGCATGTCATTATCACTAACAGTCATTATAGTTAACGCTCTGCTATTTACGGGAGAAAACGTGACCTAGCGTGACATCATCGTACTTTGGAGACATCAGTTAGGTTGACGTCACACTAAGTGACTTAACGGAGCCTTGCACACCTGGGTCATAGACTTTCTAACCTCCGGCGCTTGAGTATTAATACTCTCTCCATGACTGCTGAATGGACTGGTTTCCCAGCAAGTGAGCATCACCTACAGAGAGTTTACTACAGGTAAAAAAAAAAAACATTGTATTCATAAAACAGCTGGTTGTATGTGCATTTAAATAATATAAACACTGATTATTAACTAACATAGCGTTATTTCCCATCACGTTATGGGAAGATAACACAACATTATGCTACAATAACGTGACATTAACCACGTGCCAATGAGATGTAGCACGGACGCGTATAATTAGCTTTGAGGATCCGCGTTCACCTTGGGGAACAGAACGTCAGCTTCTGTTTTATATAACGCCCCGTTATGCGCCCGAATTGTCACAGCATTGTGCATCTAGAGTTATTCATAACGCATAGTCCCGCATACAGGTACTGTTGCGGCCCAGTTTATTCTTACCTTTGCCCGGTCTCGGCCGCAACAGAAGCCGGGCGCGCGCCGAGGTGTCCCGGGCGCGCGCCGGAGCCACGGAGGATTGGTCCTCCGATCAGGGCTTCCCCCTCCCCTCTCCGGGTCCGCTGGGTCCCCCGGAGCCCCCCACCGCAATCCCCCACATCGCGGGACACCAGGGCTCCCTCGGGGAGCCCTGGGCACGCGCCGTGACCGCGCATCGATGACGCGCGGCACGCCGAGGGAAATAAAGCCAGGTGAGGATAAAGTGTGCCGCCTCTCTATGTTTTTGTTTTAAATATTACTGGCTCTTCTGCACCAGAAGGGTTAACGATTTCTTTGGCGCCCGCCAAATCATTGCAACACCTAGCAAGAGTGTCCAAAGAGACAGATCATTGAAAAGGTAAAATGCAATTTCCCGGCTACCTCCTGGCTAGATTGCGCGGTGGTGATTCATGTAATTAAAGTGCAGTTACGTACACAGCTGGAGCTGCGTTGCTTTAAGAATTGCCAATTCAGTGCTGCAGGACACAAGCTGCTCAAATGAACGGAAATACACACAGGGCAGGATATCCCGTGTGCTCACGCTGCTAAGGAAGACACATTGGTTGTCAGCAGATAATTAGAGCTGATCGTAGTTTGGGGATTCGGCATCAAACAACTTGTCACGTTAGTCTTTCCTTGAAGTGAAATTGTTGTAATATAAAGTAATCAATCAAAACCAGCACAACCCCCTCATTTGCTATCATAGGTTCTGGATTTTAGAGCAGGTGTCTCCAAAATGTTCCTTCTGGGGTCAGTAATCCCATCCGACTTAAAGATGCAATTCACCTTCTACCCTCCAAGTTCTTTTTTTATGACGAGGACAGGAACCTGATGTCCCTAGAGCTGAATCGCATTAAATTCAGCTCTAAGGACCTCGGGATCCCGAGATACCTATCGGTGCAGATAGCGCCTGTACTGCCTGGCATTTAAATCTCATGCATCACGCGGGCCAATAAGAAGCCACACATGAGGACATCCCAGTTTCCTATTGGCCACACTGGAGCTTTAAACCGCCTTTTTGTTTCCGCTGGAGGGGACCACAATACGTTACCTTTAGCTGTAAGTATCTCAGAAACTAGAGGTTCTCTAGAGTTCTGGGAGTCATTTCCCCTAATTATCTGCCACATTTCCTCTCACCTTTTACTCTACTAAAATCCCACTGACAACTGATTCAATAGCTCTTGTGCCTTTGAATCATGACCACCCAACAAACGTCTATCTAAAAACTACTTCTATCGACCTGCAAACTACTTCTATCTACAAAACTACTTACCTTCTTTGCCACACAATATAAATGCACTTACCCCTACTCCGGATGTCACTTGGCCATAACCTCTTGGGATCAAAGATACCTCCACAGAATATGGGCACATGGACATCACACATAAAAGGGGTGGGGAAGGTAAAGTGCTGTGTAAAGTCCAGCGCTGTATGAAATATACTGTACATGTGTACATGTTATACTCGTACAAACCGGTTGGTAGAGATGGGTGAATTTTTGGGGTGAATTTGGATCAGCCGGTTACGTTGGTCCACGGATTTCAGTGGATCAATCTCAAAAAGGACTTTTTGCGCTTTGCGGATTGAAAAAAATTATTATTACGAATACACAGGAGATCAAGAAGCAGGAAAAAATGGAGCACAGCAGTTCCAAAAAAAACTGGGGCTAAGGCAATGTAAACGATAAAAAAAATAGCTTTTATTAATTGGCAGACATCATGGTGGTATAAAAGTGCAAACTCTGACGCGTTTCGCGCTAGAAAAGCGCTTTATCAAAGAGCTCTCATCCTTAACTCAGATGCACAGATACTGTGAGATTTCTTTCTCTATTTTGTTGGTTATTATGAATACGCTCCGCGGATCCCGCAACCCGTGGGCGGAATTTGTAGAATCCAATCCGAGGATTCGGACATCCGTTAGTCGGATTCTTATCCGCCAACAGATTGCTAAATCCGCGGATTGGATTCCAAAATTCCGTCCACGGGTTGTATCCAATGGCGACTTTTGATGAATCTACGCGGATTAAAACCGACAAAATACGTTTACAGAGTTTACCCCGCCAAACGGATTTTGGGGGTGGTAAAATGCGAGAAAATCTGGGAAATGGATTTGTCCGGATTAGCCGTGTAGCTAAGAAAATCCTTGGAAATGTCGCTTTCCCCAAATCGCACTTTACAGCATTCCAGTCGGTCTACCTAATATAGCAAAGAAAGAAAGACCTAAAGCGCACAGGAGAAACAAAAACCAAAAACAGAACATAGTGTAGTCTGCATATTATAGGAAACAATGTCCTGCTGTATAATTCTACACTTAAAAGATAAAAGTACAGTGCAAGCAGAAATTATGATCTTATCTGGTTGTTTTGTAGGAGGGTGTCAACTCTGCAGGGCTCAGCTATGCTCCTCTTTTGAATTGTAGCAGGTCGGTGAGCCCTGCAGAGTGGACACCCTTCTACAAAACAACCAGATAAGATCATCACTTCTGCTTGCACGTTACTTTTATCTTGTAAGTGTAGAATTATACAGCAGGACATTGTTTCCTATAATATACAGATTACACTCTGTTCTGTTTTTTGTCTCTCCTGTGCGCTGTAGGTCTTTTTTTCTTTGCTATATTGAGTTTTCTCCCCGGCTGAGAGGTTAACCAGCTGCAAGGAGAGACTAATTATTTTAGGTATTTTATTATCCCCGTGTTTAAGTGTTTGCCATATTGCGTAGTTCTGTTTCTTTCCGGCCTTCCTCATATAGCTGAAGCTCTTAGGGTTTCTAGTTATAATGTGGGTTATTCACTAACGTCTCGTGGCTGTAAAATCATCGCTAAGAATTGCACCATATTTACCAAAGAAAAATACAATTGCTTTCAATTGGATTGAATTGGAAGTGATTTCTTGGATACATATTGGGCTGTTTTACACTAGTTTTGCCAACAAGAACCCCTAAAGTATTGGTGTAGGTAGTTTAGCTGGCCACTGAAAAGCTGGTAGGTCAAATAACTCTCTCACCTGTAAAGTTACTGAGTGTATTGGACCAATTTTAATATAGGGGCACAGCTAGCACTTCCAGCGTCATATGCATCTATTAAAGGAGATCAGTATCAGATCACTGGAGTTCATACAGTGGCGGCCGCCTTTAGCCTCCTGCGGCCGCTTCAGCGCGACTTTGAAAACCGCGGGCAGATGCAGTGTTTGATGCGGCATGTTCCGGTATATAAAGCCGCGGCCGCGTGCATTGTACAGTATTAGCGCTGTGCTTATTTATTTGTTTTCAACTGTTTTCAACATTACCTTCTCACAGTTATGTGAGGTCTGTATTAGAGGTACACAAGCAAGCTACTGTAACATTATGGGCGGAGTGCGTGCAACTTTATGGGCGGCGTGCTGTATACAAACTTTCACTGATAACTACAGTACTATTGGCGCTGTCTCGGCATGAATGCGGCATGAATGTGGTGAAGTGCGTGGCATTCGGAAAAAAATACCCAAACAAACCAGAGATGTTGGAGAATAAAAGGAACCGTGACAGTAATAATAATAGTAATAGTAATTACACATTTTCTTTGTGTACAAATAAGGGATTTGGGTGCATGGGCAGTAAATAAAAACCCCACTTGCGGTGCATTCACATGTCTCAGACAGGTCTGCAACCCTTTCTTTCCCCATTATCTCTTAACAAACAGTGCTTCCACTGGAGCCAGGGATTCTGGGTAATGACATGCAAATGAGCACTCAGGTCATAGTGTGTCACTCTTTACTTCTTATCCATTTTAACATGGGACCCTTATTAGCTTATGCCTGACGTATTACACGGCTTTTCAGCACTGCCTGGGTAAAAGAAGTGCAGAGCCAGTAACCCTATTCACAGACAGCTGTTTTGACCTTTTGGGTCTCATCAGTGTGAGGTTGATTGCTGGCTGTGCAACGTCTCACGAAGCCTCTCCGTGCCCCGCACACCTCTACAGCAAGCCCCACAGGACAAACCAGTTCCAAGCGCGCAGCCGTCACACACACAGCTCGTCATCCCGGCCCAATGACAAGCTTCTCAAAAGGTCTACCCGGAAGTCTGACACGAGGATCTCAATAGATCAGTGCCGGTGCGGTTGCATCTGAGGATCGTAATAGATGTTAAAGACCGGATCGAGAGACCATCGCCAAGAGCCTGGGAGATAAAGACATCATCTCTTAGAGTGGCCCAGAATTGACCGGGTTGGTGCAGAAGAGCGGGTGATGTGGTAACATGTCCCTAACATGTTATGTTTATACTATTTTATCTTGATGTACGTGCGATACTTACCTGCTGAAATATTTTCCCAATATATCTAAATATTACACAATGAGGTTTTACGCTGTTTTTTCTTTTGTTTCTTCTATTAGTGCTATGGTTTGTGGGGCCAATCCATGACATCTTCAGCAGCAGCCCTCAAGTTTAACCCACTGAGTAACAGGTTTAATTATACTTGTTTTTCACAATTTATTACCACTATTATCACATAAGTAGATAAGTTATAATTATAACATACACTTTTGAATCACATTGTCAATTTCACCAATACTATTTAGAGCGCAGTTCATCTTTATTTTATTTCATCCGTATACCTGAAGCTCGTTATTTGAGCTTCTTGCATCTGGTGCTGGGCAAAAAAAAAAAGGTTTGAGCCGCCTCACACCTGGTGGATTGAATTGCCTCAATCAGGCTCACTATTAATGACTCAAACGTCTTATTACACTAATGCGCCAGGCAACTTCTCCCCTAACTGTCCCACAACCCCTCCCCAAATCGCTAACTTACGGAGGTGTAGCAAAACGAACAAAACGCATCTCGATATATTGCCGCACATTGACTCAAAGTCAAAACGGTGCAATTTCCATTGTATTTGGAGCAATGCTCCAGATTCATTTAAAAAATGCAAGCCTTGATATGTATCCCTCAAAGCAGTTGAAGGAGCAAGTTGTGTTTTCAGAGTGTTGTGGGGGGGAGGGAAAGTGCTTGCCCGACACAACAGTGCCTTAGTAAGATGGGAGAGATACGGCTCCCGTTTGAGTGGATGCATCAGCTGCCTGGGATAACACTGCAGAGATCTGATCTTGACTAAAGGGGACACTGCTGTTGATTTTGAGTGAATAGCCACTAAATGCAGTGGGCACTTGGGCTCAAGGTCTTGGTTTCTCTGTGCTCATCCCCCAGTAGGGAAAAAGATGGATGGAATGTTGCAGAACCTCCAAGTGATGTGCCCGGAGATACTATACTGTACTATCAACACGTTATCTGCCCACACGGCTGGACAGCACCGAATTTATTTCATAATACGCTTTCTCTAAACTGTTCCCCCACTTTTCCACCTCTATCGTCTTAAAGCAAGTCAACTTTTGAAAGCCAACTTTGAGGTTCAATTACTGAGTATTTGGGTAATGGCCCAGTAAGCACTGAGGTTTTAGCAACTGAACCCTAAAAGGGCTGCAAATAATACAGTGTGATATTCATAGTAAGTTAGTACATACATTATTAGTGGGTTACAGTAATATGGGCTGTAGGTTGGACATGCTTTGCAATACCTATGTAACTAGTTATACAGAGGATACTTTGAAGAATATTCACATCCAAAATGCCTCCTTTATTCTATAATGCAGGGGTGCTCAACTCCAGTCCTCAAGTCCCCCTAGTAGGTTAAATTTACAGGCTATCCCTACTTCAGCACATGTGGCTAAATCAGTCCCTGCTTCAGCACAGATGGCTCAAACAGTCCCTGCTTCAGCCTAGGTGGCTCAATCAGTACCTGTTTCAGCCCAGGTGGCTTAATCAGTCCCCACTTCAACACAGGTGGCTCAATCAGTCCCCACTTCAGCACAGGTGGCTTGCTCAGAGGCTCAGTCTGTGCTGAAGCTTGGATATTCTGAAAACCTGACCTGTTGAGGTGGGGGGGGGGGACTGTAAAGGAGCACCCCTGCTATCACTAGCCAAATAATGGAGAATAGTTAGATAAAATGAACGCTTAGAACAATTATGATTTAGAAAGGTGAGAGTGTGTTGAACTAAGAAAAGAACACCTAAGTGAAGCAACGGCCTGGTGAGCCATTAGAGCTTAAAATAACCCCATCCATTAAACTTTTACATTGTATATGTTGTCTGTACCAGGATAATGGGAATTAAAGAGCTTCGTTGCCAATATGTTCATCAACATCACCTGTAAGAAACGTAAGGTTGATATGGCTTGATTGCAACCTTGTTCTATGGTTCCGTTATCTATGCACGGATATTGTAACAACTTAGATTAGCCCATTTGCGTGTGGCTCACCGCTGAGATGGTAATCTAACTCCTGAGTTCCTGTTGTTGTAAATCATGAATTGTTGCTGAAGTGGCACCTATGAATGAACCTACCTGTGAACCTACCTCTGAATGAATGAACATACCTGTGAACCTACCTCTGAATGGATGAACCTACCTGTGGACCTACCTCTGAATGAATGAACCTACCTGTGGACCTACCTCTGAATGAATGAACCTACCTGTGAACCTACCTCTGAATGAATTAACCTACCAGTGGACAACCAAGTAAATGTTGTCCTGAATGTTCTTATTCGCCCGATCAATTCCTCCTCAAGGCAGATGGTTCCTCTGATTCTTTTCTCAACATCTGAAAGATAGGAGCTGACAGTCCCTATAAGACTATCTGTGTCAGTGGGATAAGACCGATCCATCCAATGTTACTTTGCCTTGAGCCACAGAGCAAGATTGACAAGAGTGAAAATTGTAAAACGCACTCCAAAAGGATAAGACAAATATGCCTCCTTTAGAAAACAAAATAGACTTCATGATGTTACCCCTGGCAAATGTGCTGTACCTGGGGCCTATAATATGCAAGCCAGGTAAATATTCCTTTAGTGCTGACTTTCCTATTCAATATAACACAGCAGGTTGACTATTCGGTCTACAGTTGGACAGCTCCAGTTCCGTAACATTGGCTGCATGCAGAATGGTTCTTCTCTACTTTCCTGGAACCATACTGGCTATCTCTCTATCTACAAGAAGAGTTCCCAGTCATGAGCTGAACAATGTGTAATGTTTCCGCTTTTCCCTTGATAGAAGTTCCCTTACTCCCAGATGTCCATTGAGATCTCCCTTATTTCCTTATCAAATGTCCCTGATAGAAGGTTTCATGTTGCTCACGATACAAAGATCTGCCACATTCTATTCAAGTCAAGTTGAGGTGTGTTCGTCGTGTTTGCTATGGTCACCTAAGAATCCAACAGATGGAGATTAAACCGCGGTGGACCAGTATATTTGATGGAATCCATCCTCTTGTAATGATCACAGGTTTGAAACCTAGTACCATTGTTACCTTGTGCATGTCACGTTATACATCTCCCTGTGATTTGGGCACAGAAATTACAATGACAAGGTGTCCGAGACAACGATTCGTCTGTCTATGTGCAGTTTTGCAGCACTATAAATATATTAGTGGTATATAAAATAAACTATTGTATAAAGCACTAACCATGGGATCAGCTTCAGAAAATGTAGTCCCTTTCACAATAACTAGCTTCTTTCATATAATCTCAAGCCTGGTTTACCCCATGTATTAGATAGAGTGGTGCTACGTACCTACATGTATAGGCAGTCCCCGGTTATCCAACGGAATCCGTTCTGGAAGTAGCGTTGGATAGTGAAACCATTGTAAAGTGAGCCCCATGTTAATCAGTGGCGGTGAGCGTTGGATAACGCATTCAGGCGTTGAAAAACGGCCCTTAGGGTTGCGTTGTAAAGCTTTGGATATGCCATTTGTTGTAAAGTGAAACGTTGGATAACAAGGACTACCTGCACACTTCAAAAATACAGTAGCACCAGATATCCTCCTTCCAAGGTTTATCTGACCTTCACCACTTGAGGTTTTTCCCTTGATTGTAGTCTATGACCTTGTCTCCATCAACTGCATCCTTCCAATCCTATAGATACGTTGACCAGTGGTGCCACTTTCATTGACCAGAACTAAATGATTAGGCTACAGTCAGCAGGAAAAACAGGCACTACAGTACATACATCTCTCACCCGCCTCTCTCATGCCTGCCATCTACGTTTTAAATACCACCCTCCCCTCCACCTTCTCTGACACTTCCCCTCAGATTAGCTTTCTTTGGAAATCCCTGTGACGGTAGGGGGTAGCCGGCCTTCATTAATAAAGGTGAAGCCCGGCTGGCTGCTTTAAAAAACATATGTCAAGGGCTGAAGTGTCAGCTCTTGGGTCTAGTTGTGTGCCTTGATGTATTTACCTGTATCTCTGTTCCCATTTTATGGTCCCCTGCAGGAATGTACACTAGGGATGCCAGGTGTAGTTAGGATTGGAAATAGCTGCAGGACAGGGACTTTGGGAGCAGGAAATTAAGGGTGGATATTGGGGAGCAACTAGGGTTAAAAAGTGTATTAAATGTTGCTGACCAGAGTAGCCGGTAGTACTGTTATGTTACCCGCAAATAGTGTAAGATTTGCGGGTACCCGTCTGCAGATGAAGACGGGGTGTATTATGGAAGTCTTATGCAATGCAAAGTAAAAACATGACCTGTTTTGGGGCTTTACCTGTTCCCCTTGCCCCAGAGACATACAACTTCGGGAATGTAAATTTTGGGTGGGATATTTGGGTCAAAATATATTCCTTTTGTTTGAAGGACAAATATATAATCACAGCGCTTCTCCATGTAAGGAACATGCAGCTGGCGAAGGGATTGGCCATACAAATGTGAAAAGCAGATGGTGAATCCCTGCGCTTCTCCCTTTGGGATAGCAATAAATCGGGAATATATATGATCTAAAAATCTATAAGATAAAGGAGACTTTTGGTTTACATCCTTTGATCAAATAATGCCAAGCCTGCTAACCACGTCAAGGTAAGTCTCTATAGCAGGTCCCTACGCTAAATGCATACTAGTGTTATGTGAAATAAACCCAGAAGGGGTGAATATATCCAAGCATACGCTTATATAACATAGTGCAGTTAAAAACTTTTATATACCAGTGAAGATACTCACATAACCGAAGTCGAGTTGTAACATTTAGAGCATCAAAACACCCTTTTTATAATGTTCTCAGCCCTTTTTCAATCATAATTATTGTCCACAGGGAGTTTGCTTAGAGGGTAGCATGGGATTGGAATTTTTTTCCGTATATATTACCATGAGACTGACCACCCCCATCTACGGAGCCTGAGGAAGCCCAAGAAGGGGCGAAACGCGTTGCTCAAAACCCTAAGCCTTTTGGACTAGTGAGGCCACCGTCAAGGAGCAGGGCAAAGGAGCCTAGCACTATACCCGGACGCGGGTTAAGTTAGCTGCGCACCACGCGCCCGTTTAATGTTATCCTAAGGACTGGTTGGCGATTTTATTTTCAGCCCCTTGGTGTTAGACCTAAGGGTTTTTTTTAATTGTTTTTCATGTTTTAATAAAGTAATCGTGTCATTTGAGCTCCATTTTGAATGACTTTGTGATTGGGGACAAGCACAGGGAGGGAAGCTTCCCTTTACCACGGAGACTGAAGGAAAAGATACCATTCCACGTGTGAGCTCACACATGGCCGTGTGAGTATTGTAATTTTATCCCTTTATTTACCAACCCTCATCTCCTTTATTTTTAACAGGAGTACCCCTTACTGTATATTGACATCATCCCTATATCAGAGAGGACAGAGATACCTCACTCAAGTTTGCACTCACATCTGCTCGTGTGAGTGTTTGCAGTATTCTTTCTGCTTTTGATATAATCCCTCTACCATTTGGAACCAACTATTGATTTCTATATCTGTATTGTTCCTAAACATTTTTTGTCATCCATTTATTTGGAGGGGAACTTCACATCTGATGTTTACTTGACATCTGAAGAAAGCATCATCAAGATCCGAGGAAAACAAATTACGCACCAGGAAAATCCAGAAGAAAGAAAGTAAAGAAAAGAAACCTTGATGTGACAGCATTTACACAAGGCCGTGTAAGTGTTTATGTTATTACACACTCCACTGTCCCTACATCTATTGGTCTGGGAATTTATACACCCGAGCTGAATAATTTATTACCATTTTGTATACCTCCAACCTGTGCTCCCCCTTTCTTCTCCTTTATTTCTGAAGATACTCACATGTCTGCAAGTAAAGTGAATAGTGAAATACAGGGACCTTGCTGGGAGATTATATACCTAGAAGAAGGAGGGGCTGGCCTCCCATAAGCTGCCCAATAAGCAGTTGCAGGTGATACATAGGTGCCGGGATGTCTACATAGAGTCCGTAGTTCAAAGGAGAAAGGATGTCCAGAGGTGAGAAAACTGTTTGATGAGCAGGGAAAGGCTAAATGCCAGGTCCAGAGAACAGGGGGCACCCCACTAGGGTCCCTTTGTGACTGCCAGACCTGATGGAGCCTGCCCAGAGGGTGGCAATGGGTTAGCAGGGGGGAAGATGCTGCTCGTAGGCGCATTTCCAATTGGCTAATTCATATTTGGTGCTTTACAATGTATTTATATATCATATTTGTTTATCACATGATCTAATATCTCCAAATGAAGAGAAAGAAGATTGTAGCAATTAACGTTTTCAGGGGCGTGCAGTTCATCGTCCGGAAGTGGGTTAATCTGTATCGCCACTGCAGGTTTACATTGGTTAATAAGACATTGTACAATCTATTTCCAATACGAGACCCACTGTACGACATTTTAGCTTTAGTGTTTTAGCCAAAGAAATGTCCCCAAGCTGCCCCTAACCTGAAATCAATGGAGCATAAGGGAAGCCAATTCTCTCTGCAGTGTAGACTGCGGGAATATGTGTCACATGAAATCTCCCTGAACTCTGTGGAGAGGACAGTGTCGTTATTTCTTGGAAGATGGGGATATCGGTTCCATAATTAGTTACCTTGTGCTTCTGCTGAATCTACGTGAATGGGTCTGAGACTGAACCACTGAGATGTGCGCATCTAAATACAGGTTTCAAAATAAGTATCCCTATTTGTATATAGAAGTTTCACTATTTATGGAGTGGAAGTCCCTGGTGAAGCAGCATCATACGCTATGTAGCAGTAACATTGTAACAAAGACCCTCTGAATAGTATAGAACAGGGGTGCGCAAAGTTTTTGCCTGTGCCCCGGTGCCTGCTCTCCTGCCCTGCTCGCGCCCCCACTCCCCCCTCCCGCTCAGCTGCGGTGTCAAATGATGCTGCGGGGTCATGTGACATCACGTGGCGGCATTTGACGCCGGGTTACCATGGCGATGCGTCGCCGAAGACACCACCAAGTTGTCTGAATCAAGGTAGGATATGTTACAGAGGCCTCGTGCGGTCCCTCGGCGTTTAATTGCTTTGGGGGGGAACCTCTGTAACTGCCACGCCCCCCCTAGAAAATCTTGCGCCCCCCAGTTTGCACACCCCTGGTATAGAACACATTATATGCAGCCAATTAGAAGAAGTTTGGAAATAAGATAGAGTCACCGCATGGGATTGTGCACTTTTATTCCCCATTCAGGCTTTAAAAGATATTTTTCATTGTGTTTTTTTTTTAATGCATATAAGGTCATATCACAACATGAGAAACGCCTCTGTAGGTCCTCTGTGCCTGCTTCTGCAGCTGGGGAGCACTTCTATCACCCCCTTCTCTTGGGAAAACAGTCTCTCTCACTCTGTGACTCACAGCATTGTCTCTCTGTGTTTGTCTTAAACACTTCCTTGTTTCACTGAGGAGCCCAGCCTGATTAATTAGGCAGCAGCTACATTAGCCATTCCAGAGATAATTAACTCTCTGTGAGCTGGAAAAGTACACTTACTGCCCTGTTCCAGCACCTAGAGATACCTGATGGTATCACAATAATATATATATATATATACACACACACACACACACACACACACACACACACACACACACACACACACACACACACTATGTACACCAGGGATGGAAATTTCACTGGCGCACACACCTAGAACGTTGTCCATGGCGCCTGAGTTTTGCCCAGGGGCCATGGCAGGCCGAAACGTTGCACGGCTGTTTTCCTTTTTGTATTTTAAGGGCTTGAATAAAATGTCTTGTTTTTAATACACTGGAGTGCTGTGGACAACCCCAATTTTGTTGGTGTGTGATATATGCATGGAGTGTGTATATATGATGTATGTACACACACCACCCATACATAAAATATATACCCATACATCCATGCATCATACTGACATCATATGATACACACATACGCATCATACACACACAGACACACATACACATACATCATACTGTATACATATACACACAATCACACACAATCAATGCATCATATATACATATACCCACTTACACACACTTGCACAGACACACACACAGACACCCTTTCATGCATTATACACACACACATACACAATCACACAATCAGTACATTATATATACTTATATACTTACACACACTTACTTCCCATTACCAGCAACTCACTGCAGGGAGCCCAGGAGAAGAGGAGCTGCAGGGCTTTGCAGCGCCATCTGCTGGCCAAATGTTAAGTGCCTGCGCACACAGTTTTTCTCCTCTCTGCTGCCTGCTGTTCGGGAACTGTCTGATTATACATAGCATTTGTCTTCTGTGCCTCACATGTGCTAATTGAGCTTTGTCTGGGCAGAATTTCATTCAGGTGCCATCTTAGACCAGTGGCTAAGGAACCCTAGAATTAGATTGCGAAATTCCGGGAACCCCCCCCCCCCCCCCCCTGTGAGTCTCTCCCTCCCCCACATTTGTCTGTATCTCTCTCTTCCTGCTTTTGGACTCTGAATTAACTGTTGCACGCTCTGGAAAGAGTATTTACATTTTCAGACACATTTTGCCACAACAGATTTTGGTGCGTTAAATGCATAATTTTTCAATTATAAACAGGGACCTGGGACCCTGGCAAATATAAGTTTTATATCTTTTATGTGCATTTCTCGGGTGGTGCAAGCATATAGATATGATTGCAATTGAGTAAGGAGGTACCTTGCGCAGGCGAAAGATGAGTTGGCTAGAGTAGCCGTGTGTATTAACCCTGGTTGCACATTTAAGTCACGTGCCTACTTGTGTGTTGTTCTTGACAGGTGGTATATGGGGACGGATTTAGGGGAGATATTGTCTATTTGAGGGACCTTGCCAGAGGTGAAAAGTGGGAGCGCTTGCGAGCGGAGTATTAACCCTTGTCCCATGTGCAGGTCACATGCTCACAGTTGAGCCACATATTCTGGTTTTTTTGGGGGGGGAGGGGTAACCTTTTCTGCTACCAAATATGAATTTGTGTTCTAACCCCCCATAAAGACATCTTTATTTTCCAATGTCCTTCATGTCCATAGGTAGGGAATGGTAACAGTGTCCTCTCACTTAGTTACTGAACCTCATGCTATCATCAGGCGTGCATGCTCTGCCTCTGAGTACTTCTCACATGGACCCTGCTAACATCTCATGCATGTTTAATGATGTTTTCTTTTCATTGCAGAAAAGCGCTTTTGAAGATTAACATTTTTTTTTCTTTGCCATGTTAATAAAAGGGTATTGCTGTCAATTTCAACGAATAAAGATACAATTTCAGCCTGAAAAGGCCACTTGTGACATGTTTATTTGATTTTTGCATTTAATACAGTATCTTTGCTACCGTTCGGATTAAGAAAATGGGTTCGAGCTGCATTCATCTTGCGGTCACGTTGATAAGAAAATAAGGCAACACGGACGGTCTATTAGTACACATTTCCAACAATCCAAACCTTCTCCTTCTTAGAGATTAATAAAAAATAAAAAAAATGTAGCAATGTAGTCCTGAAATAATTATTAGGCGTTAATGATCAACATCTATGAGATGCAAAACTGGGGCCAGATTGAATAAAGAAAAAGATTTTATCCATGGTCGTTTCCTCTTTGACAAATCTGATGGATCCTTATTTCCCCAGTATTAGGTATAGGGGAGGAGGCGGATACGTTCGGCAGTTACTGACCCTATCTGCCCTTTAACTCCCTTTAAGGCTGCGTCCCCGCTAGCGCTGGAGCAGGCGGCGCTTGCGGCGGTTACTTACATATATAGATATATGTAAGTCCCCGCTCACGCTGTGTGCGCGGGCACATGCTCACCCGCGCTCGGCGCTTATATAAACCAAAAAAACTATTACTTTTCAGCGCACTCAACTACCCGCAATTCCACCCCCCACGCGCGCGTAAATGCAGGGCACCCGGCGCTCGTGCTTGGAGCGCTCTCCAAGCATGCGCGCGCTCAGCGCCAGCGGGGACTAAGCCTAAGTATTAAGCCTTTCTCTGCTATAGAGGACAGACATGCATTGAATTTGCTAAAAAAAAATCTCTACGCGTCGGTTTAGCAGCAAAGTAACTCATTGAATCCATTTATATCAAGCTGTATCAAGTAACCCAGGGGAGCGCAAACTTTTGATGCTGCGCCCCCGACTGGCCTCCCTCGGTCTCGCGCCCCCTCTCCTACCTGGCAGCAGCGTCAAATGACGCTCCGGGGTCACGTGACGTCAGATCACGTGACCCGCAGTGTCCCGGTGATGTCAACGTCACATGCTATGGAGACGCGTCTGAATCCCGGTAAGTTTTAGTGTTGCAGAGGCCTCACGAGATCCCTCGGCATTAATTTAAATGCCTTGGGGAGCAGCGTGGGACCTCTGCAACCGTCCGCGCCCCCCCAGACAAATCTCCCGCTTCCCCTTTGGGGGCGCGCCCCCAGTTCGTGCACCCCTGAAGTAACTTATGGTTACGACATACTGTATTATAGTTTCCTTGAAATGAAAGAAGCAATTGATGTGCTTTTTTAAAATATATTTTTGTAAACATATTATTGAAGCAGGGGGGTCTCCAGAGTTGAACCCCATTCATTTCAGCTACGGGGACCCCCTCTGCTTCCAGAGATACTTACCTCCGAAGGTTGGTGCCGTATATATCGGTAAAGGTATAAATTCCCGTGGGCAAATAGGAAGCCTCAGTGGATGATGTCACAGCTTCAGATTGGTCCACAGAGTGCGGGAGCTTCGAAACTCCGCCATCACGTGATGCCTGCACGCTGAGCGGCTACCGGCACCCCCTACGGAGGAACGTATCTCCAGACGCAGGGGGTCCCCGGAGCTGAAATTAATGGGGTTCAGCTTCGGAGACCCCCCTGTTTCAAACCTACATTAAAAAAATGAAAAATAAAAGCAGCACATGGATTGCCGCTAAAAACGGCAATTCTGGTGGAAATCTAGCATCATGTATCAAAGAAGAAAATCCAGCAGTTATGAAGTTTTTTTACCCCCCCCCCCCCCCTTTTTTTTTTACAGCAATGCCGCTAGTGGGGACCCTCAGAGCTGAACAGTGCTATTTGTAGCTCTGGGGACACCCTAGTTCCTGAGACACAAACAAGTGCAGTTACTGGTATCTGTGATGGGTCCTGGGGAAACAAAATGGCGCTTTAAATTTCTTACGTCACACGGGTCAAAGGGAAGCTGCAACGTCCCCTGTTTTAAAAACCAGGAAGTACCGTTATGCATCTCGAAAACTGGGGGTCCCCAGAGCTAAAATAATTGAAATCCGCTCCGGGGGCTCCCTAGGACCTATGTTGTAAAAAAAAAAGGGGCATCTGGTGAAGGGCAGAGTTGCTGGTTTAACTTTGTTGCAGTTGTTGGCCAAGTGTTTACATGGGTGGTGTGTCATGGGAGACAGGACTCTTTCACGGGATCAAGCAAGAGACAGGACACAGAGATCAAATAAACGTATATATTTATTCTGGCTGGAGCCAGCAGACACAACACAATATCACTGACAGAGCTATACTCACTCCAGACTGGGAATACAGTTGGAATCCTAGAACTCCTAGGTGTCCGGCGCCACCGGAATGGCTTACCCGGCGCAGTTTCCAATCCTGTGGGGGTAGATATGTGCAGATAAGAAAAAGCAGGCACCAGCAACACAGGATTATCAAGAATTGAGGAATATCAATTGAGAGCTGGTTCCCATAAAAAAGTTATTTAATGGATTCTACAAAGAAAATATAGCAGCATTATGGGGTACAGATCCCCCCACCAACGCATTTCGCGTTACGCGTTTTTTCACCTTGAAAAAGAGCTTGCGCTCGAAACGCGTTGGTGGGGGGGATCTGTAACCCATAATGCTGCTATATTTTCTTTGTAGAATCCATTAAATAACTTTTTTATGGAACCACAGCTCTCAATTGAATATTCCTCATTTAATTCAATGATCCTGTGTTGCTGGTGCCGTGCTTTTTCTTATCTGCACATATCTGGACCATTGAAAAAACGGATGCACACCCCCCATCAGTGGAGGAAGACACACCTACAGTGATGACAAGATGAAAAAGCCTACTCGTGAGTGAGTTTTATTTATTTCTTTAATCTGGACATTCTCCATTTCCGATGCTATATGTTTGGATCACAATAATGTGAGTGTCCTTCTACAGTGCTTGTGGGATCCTAGTCCACTAGTCGGTTTACACATTGGATAATCTGGAGCTGTTATATTATACTGTCTGGGGTATACATTTCCATCCATTCTCCATTGGGGGGTATTATGCCCAGGATGCTTCAATCAAGTCTGTGATTTTTTGGATATAGGCTTTTGTTTAGAAGCACACCACACATTCTGGCTTTTTTAGTCATCCTGTGGGAGATCAGAACTCCAGGCAGTGGCTGGATGCAAATTGCAGGCAGGCTTAGTTTTAAATCTCCCCGCGCGGAATAGTAGGCGACCTTGCCTTCGGGTGTCTCTGGCACAACCCTCAGAGTACAACCGATTTATCCTCCTCTCCCACGTTAGCCTCAGCAAGGTCTCTGGAGCTGAGATTGGCTGCATCTTGTTCGATGATTCGGGGCAGACGACCAATCACAGCACAGAAGCTGTGTGGTTGGCCAATCACAGCACGAGGGCTCGCCTTGTTGGCCAATCTGAGCCTCGGGTTGTGACGGGGAGGCTGAGGCAAGAGGGTCGGGCATTACAAACCAGGCAATGAGAACCTGCTACTCTTGATTGAGATAAGCGCCTCTCTGTTAGGCAGACATGGCTCCAGATAGGAGCCGGCTCATCGCCCCCTCTCCTTGGTCCTTAACCACCCTGTGGAACAATGCTAAACCCAGATCCTGGGCCGCCGGCTGGATAAGTGTATTACTGCCTAGCTGCCCCGGAAACAAAGACATACAAATTTTACAACCAAGCACAAATACATTTGACAGAAAATAAAGGTTGCACATATATTTTTGACACCAATAGTTTGACCAGATTGAGCCACGATGGAATGTATAACAGGGCAACCCGTATATTCATCCAGACATAGGCAATGGCTGGGCCTCACCGTTATTATAAGGCCTCATTGCCCAATATCGTCACATCATGCCCAACGGAAACCTCTCTAGTTATTAGTGTGATAATACTCGCACCAGCAACATTCATAAAGCACAATCTACAAAGCCACGGGTCCTACCTATTGGGATTCCTCTAGCCCGGTGGGCCCAACTGCAGTTTCAAGGGCCACCATCAGGTCAGGTATTAGGGATATCCATACTTAAGACATTTTGCCTCAATCAGTGGCTTCAGTCTTTCAGCTCTGATTAAGCCACCTGTTGAGGAAGCAGGGCATCCTAAAACCTGACTTGTTGGCGGCTCTTGGCCTGGAGTTGGCTCCCCTGCTCTGGCCCTATGAATCTTACAGGATTTAACATTTATTTCCCCAAAGGAATAGGAAGCTACGTATATAGACAGTACACACAATGAACCACTGAGACGTGAGTCTTCTTCCCATGTATATCTGAAAATACATGCCCAGCGCAGGACGCACGCTTAATACCGCACATTACTTTAATGAAATAAGAGACAGATACAACTGAAGTATGGTGGTAAGGCCACCGTTTCTAACTTTAGAAAGCACCCCTTTATTTAAAACATTCGCCATCTACATCGCCTCCCAGCCAAAAATAAATAAACATCAGACACATTTTTAAACAAGCTCCCAGCCCAGAGCATCATCTTATTTAACCTTATTAACTAGTAACCAATTTGATAATTAAAACCAACATACCGCCTATAAAAAAGCCGTGACAAACCGTAACAGATAATAACTGTCGTATAGATTTTTATATAAATTTATTTAGATTTTACTAACAAACAATTGGGCAGGGGTGGTAAACATATTTTAACACAACACCCCCTCCACAGTGCCACCTCTATTTATAGCTCCCCCCCCCAACTGTCAACCTCTCCGCGACCCCCCGTGGTAGCCACATCACGCGTTCCAGCGCATTGGCCATTGACCTATTGGCACTCCTGCCAAGTGTACTTTCAGCCAATGCAGTGCCAAAGTCAACACTGGGCCCAGCCGTCCGCGCGGACATGGCTACCCATTGGCCTAGACTCTAGACCAACTACGGCCCTCAATATAGACATTTGTGTATAAATTACACGTACGTATGGTGTTAACAGAGAACCTGCATTTTTAATATAGCGAAGCGGGGGCACTTAGAGCGTGGAGACCTATCCTACAACACTACAGCAGTGGCCTATTTAGCAGGTACACAACAGGTTTTTTTGGGTCCTGTAAGGCCAGCTGTACCTATTAACAGAAGGTTTTTTTTGTGTGGGGGTAAGCGCATAGATTAGAGGTTTTCACAGGAATTGCTTGGAAGTGCCTCCACCCAGCACACGGTTAGAGGACCACAGTGTGGGGCCCCATTTTTAAGTTGGAGGGTCCCCCAAAGTGTGGACACAATCGAAGAGGAAGAATATAGCCCCATGGATAAACCGGGGGACAATAGCAGTATCAGTGGAAATGGGTCTTTAGCGTTACAGATGTGCTGGATATGGCTGCTGTCCCGGTCCTACACTGTAGCACGCACGCACGGCGGGGTGGCGGTGCGTGCACACATCCCTTCACCGTGATCTGCGGTCGTGTGGATGAGAGGCAGAGATTGGGGCGACGGGTGGGGGTGTTGAAGGGGGGGGCGTGGTGAGGTTTTGCAGGCCGTGGCCATGACCTCAAGCGGCTGGTTCGCCCACATTGGGCTGAACCCCGGGGGGCGTTGGCCACGCCTCCGTCGCAAGTTGCACATACAATTTTTGTTTGTATTTAGTAGAAAAAACCAGTCGTTAGAACGCCCAGTCCCCCATTGAGGGGCGCCGAACCATGCCGCTTGTAGACGCACTGGGACACGCAGCCCTCACTACAGCAACTTGCTTTTGTAGTGTGATAACACATCATTAAATAACAATGTATAGCCCGGAGAACGAACAAGAAAGCTAATGTCTCAGTAACGAAACTGCAGTGACGAACATTAATATCAACCCAGCTGTGTGATCCCAAGCAGTCGTTCGTGAACGTACAGATGGGAATATTGAATGGATTTCAATGTTCAATTTGTGGTCTGAACTGCCCTCTGCAGATCAAATAGCATTTTTTTAAAACTTTTCACAATTACCACTAGGGGGCTCTGCTGACCAGCTTCTTGGAAATACAAGGCAAAGCCCAAGTCCGGCACATTTCAGTATTTATTCTCTCATTTTATTGGGGTAGGGGAAAAAAAACAGAGACTTCACGGGGAGGCCCAGCAGCGCTAAACCCTCACGCTACCACAAACCGCTTCAGACGGCGTATAAAACAGTTGTTAGGGTTGTTAGCTTCGAGCAGCCCCCTCGTTTACCTGTTTGGCGCTTTGCCCCTCACTTGCCAGTATGTAACTTGTTCTTGTAATGTACATAACTCTGTACCCCATTTGTACCGTGCTACGGAATATTTGGGCCTTTTCAATAACACACGATAATAATAATAAAATCCTCCACTTCTCACGTAATAAGAATTTTTTTTTTTTTTTTTAGTAATAAGCATGTAGAAAATATTTCCCACTAAGGCTCCTTGCCCCCCCCAGAGCTGACATCTAATTTCAGTTTGCGAGGCATATGGAGATAAAAGTGACTCGGTCCGGGGCTCCACCCACATCAAAGCAGTGACGGCGCCACGATCTGCTGTTCCCCATTTTCATTTACAAATGTACACAAGAAGCCGTGTTAGTATCAGTGTATTGATTCAACTTAGCCTTGCTGTTTTTATTATTATTATGATTAATTTATGAGAGAATTTATTTTTAAATATATTTTTTTTTTTGGTGTGGAAGAGGTAGTATTAAACAACAACCTTCCACGTCCAGACCACTACACTATGTCTACAGCCATGCCGTACATGGCGTCCTGTGTTTTCATGGAAACGCGTCGCCACTTGACGTTGCACGCTGCATGAGGAGGAGATCCGGGTTGGCAACAAGGTAAGTGCCGTACTGGGCGGTCCATTATTTTAAAACCCGACCACTGGGCGCCGCCCACCTCTCATGGAGAATTGTCTCTTAGGGGCTACGTCCATAGTGCGGCAGACGTGTGCGTGTGTTTATGTAGCTGGCCGCCGAACAAACACTTAGGAACACAATGTTATTTGTGCAATCAAGTGCACCATGGCTGAGGGAGACCGACACGCCCCCCTTTCTCCTCTCGGCCTGCTGCAGCAAGGAAACATCTACATTTGGGTTATAGATTTTACATTATGGTTTAAATACGGTAACCGATTTCATGGGTTACAGCACCCCCACCCCAAAAGCCAGTTTTGTTGCCACCAATTTGGCGCTGCGATAAAAAACTTTTTCTGGAGCTAACCCCCGCTGAGCTTACTTCTACAATTTTTCGCCCGACATAAAGTCACAACCTTGACGCCCACAGCACGGAAAGGCAGAGGGAGAGATCGAGGGAGGAAGAGTGGGAGGGTAAAGAGAGAGGAGGAGAGAGTGATAGAAGAGAAAGAGAGTCGAGAGTATGGGGGGCCTACTAAGGTGAGAAAGTTGGGGAGCCATTGTAGTGTTGGCGTCTCATTCTTTTCGGGATTGGTTTCGGACTGCTTACTTTCTCTTCTTTCTCTTCCTTTTTTATTCTCTTTTTCTTCTTTTTTAGACCGGCCTTTTTCCCTATTTGTGTCTCTTTCTTTCTCTTATTTTTCTTTGCTTCTTTCTTTTGTTCTCTCTTCTGTTCCCTTTCTTTTTCTCTCAAAGTTATTTAATGGATTCTACAAAGAAAATATAGCAGCATTATGGGTTACAGATCCCCCCCACCAACGCGTTTCGAGCGCAAGCTCTTTTTCAAGGTGAAAAAACGCGTAACGCGAAATGCGTTGGTGGGGGGATCTGTACCCCATAATGCTGCTATATTTTCTTTGTAGAATCCATTAAATAACTTTTTTATGGGAACCAGCTCTCAATTGATATTCCTCATTTATTGATGATCCTGTGTTGCTGGTGCCTGCTTTTTCTTATCTGCACATATCTAGGACCATTGAAAAAACGGATGCACACCCCCCATCAGTGGAGGAAGACACACCTACAGTGATGACAAGGATGACAAGCCTACTCTGAGTGAGTTATTATTTCTTTATCTGGACATTCTCCATTCCGATGCTATATGTTGGATCACAATAATGTGAGGTCCTTACTACAGTGCTTGTGGGGATCCTAGTCCACTAGTCGGTTACACATTGGAGTTATATCTGGAGCTGTTATCTATACTGTCTGGGGTATATCCCATTTCCTCCATTGGGGGGTATTATGCCAGGATGCTTCAATCAAGTCATGTGATTTTTTGGATATAGGCTTTTGTTTAGAGCACCACACATTTTGCTTTTTTAGTCAATCCTGTGGGAGATCAGGAACTCCAGGCAGTGCTGGATGCAAATTGCAGGCAGGCTAGTTTAAATCTCCCGCTCGGAATAGTAGGCAGCCTTGGCTTCGGGTGTCTCTGGCACAACCTCAGAGTACACCGATTTAGTCCATCTCCACGTTAGCCTCAGCAAGGTCTCTGGAGCTGAGATTGGCTGCATCTTGTCTAGATTCGGGGCAGCGACCAATCACAGCACAGAAGCTGTGTGTTGGGCCAATCACAGCACGAGGGCTCGCCTGTGTTGGCCAATCTAGCCTCGGGGTGTGACGGGGAGGCTGAGGCAAGGAGGGTCGGGCATTACAAACCAGGCAATGAGAACCTGCTATCTCTTGATGAGATAAGCGCCTCTCTGTCTAGGCAGACCATGGCTCCCAGATAGGAGGCCGGCTCATCGCCCCTCTCCTTGGTCCTTAACCACCCTGTGGAACATGCTAAACCCAGATCCCTGGGCGCGCCGGCTGGATAAGTGTATTAACTGCCTAGCATGCCCAGGAAACAAAGAAATACAAAGTTACACAAGCACAAATACATTTGACAGAAAATAAAGGTTGCACATATAATTTTGACACACATAGTTTGACCAGATGAGCCACGATAGGATGTATATACAGGGCAACCCTGTATATTCATCCAGACAATAGGGCAATGGCTGGGCCTCACCGTTATTATAAGAGCCTCATTGCCCATATCGTCACATCATGCACCAAGGAAACCTCTCTAGTTATTAGTGTGAATAATACTGCACCAGCAACATTCATAAGACAACAATCTACAAGCCACGGGTCTACCTATTGGGATTCCTCTAGCCCAGGGGTGCCCAACTGCAGTTTTCAAGGGCCACCATCAGGTCAGGTATTAGGGATATCCATACTTAAGCACATTTGCCTCAATCAGTGGCTCAGTCTTTCAGCCTCTGATTAAGCCACCTGTGAGGAAGCAGGGCTATCCTTAAAACCTGACTTGTTGGCGGCTCTTGAGGCCTGGAGTTGGCCTCCCCTGCTCTGGCCCTATGAATCTTACAGGATTTACATTTTATTTCCCCAAAGGAATAGGAAGCTACGTATATAGACAGAGTACACAAATGAACCACTGAGACGTGAGTCTTCTTCCCATGTATATCTGAAAATACATGCCCAGCGCAGGACGCACGCTTAATACCCACATTTACTTTAATGAAATAAGAGACAGATACAACTGAAGTATGGTGGTAAGGCCACCGTTCTAACTTTAGAAAGCACGCCTTTATTTAAAACATTCGCCATCTACCATCGCCTCCCAGCCAAAAATAAATAAACATCAACACATTATTTAAACAAGCTCCCAGCCCAGAGCATCATCTTATTTAACCTTATTTAACTATGTAACCAATTTGATTAATTAAAACCAACATACCGCCTATAAAGAAAGCCGTGACAACCGTAAACAGAATAATAACTTTCGTATATATTTTATTATAAATGTATTTAGATTTACTAACAAACAATTGGGCAGGGGGTAAACATATTTATTAACAACACCCCACTCCACAGTGCCACCTCTATTTATAGCTCCCCCCCCGCAACTGTCAACCTGCTCCGCGACCCCCCGTGGTAGCCAATCAGCGCGTTCCAGCGCATTGGCCATTGACCTATTGGCACCTGCCAAGTGGTACTTTCAGCCAATAGGCAGCTGCCAAATGTCAACCACTGGGCCAGCGTCCGCGCGGACATGCTACCCCTTGGCCTAGACTCTAGAGCCAACTAGGCAGCTCAATATAGACATTTGTATAAATTACACGTACTGTATGTGTTAACAGAGAACCTGCATTTTATTAGCGAAGCAGGGCACTTAGAGCGTGGAGACCTATCCTAAACACTACAGCAGTGCCTATTTAGCAGGTACACAACAGGTTTTTGGGTCCTGTAAGGCCAGCTGTACCTATTAAACAGAAAGGTTTTTTTGTGTGGGGTAAGCTGCATAGATTAGAGGATTTTCACAGGAATTGCTTGGAAGTGCCTCCACCCAGCACAGGTAGAGGAACCACAGTGGGGCCCATTTTTAAGTTGGAGGGTCCCCCCAAAGTGTGGAACACAATCGAAAGAGGAAGATAGCCCCATGATAAACCTGGGGACAGGAAGCAGTATCAGTGGATGGTCTTAGCTTACAAGTGCTGGCATATGGCTGCGGTCCCAGTCTACACGGTAGCACGCACGCACGGCGGGGTGGCGGTGCGTGCACAGCGCTTCACCGTGATCTGCGGTCTGTGGAGAGAGGCAGAGATTGCGACGGGTGGGGGGTTGAGGGGGGGGCGTGGCTGAGGTTTTGCAGGGGCGTGGCCATGACCTCATGCGGCTGGTTCGCCCACATTGGCTGAACCGCCGTGGGGGCGTGGCCACGCCTCCGTCGCAAGTTGCACATACAATTTTGTTGTATTTAGAAAAAACCAGTCGTAGAACGCCCAGTCCCATTGAGGGGCGCCGAACCATGCGCTGTAGAACGCACTGGGACCGCAGCCTCACTACAGCAACTTGCTTTTGTAGTTGAGTAACACATCATTAATAACAAATGTATAGCCTGAGAACGAACAAGAAAGCTAATAGTCTCAGTAACGAAACTGCAAGTGACTGAACATTAATATCAACCCAGCTGTGATCCCAAGCAGCGTGTGAACGTACAGATGGGAATATTGAATGGATCTCAATGTTCAATTTGTGGTCTGAACTGCCCTCTGCAGATCAAATAGCATTTTTTTAAACTTTTCCACAGATTACCACTAGGGGGCTCTGCTGACCAGCTTCTTGGAAATACAAGGCAAAGCCACAATCCGGCACATTTCAGTATTTATTCTCTCATTTTATTGGGGAGGGGAAAAAAAACAGAGCCTTCTACGGGGAGGCCCAGAGCGCTAACCCTCACGCTACAGCCGCTCAGACGGCGTATAAAACAGTTGTTAGGTTGTTAGCTCGAGCAGGCCCCTCGTTACCTGTTTGTGCGTTTGCCCTCACTTGCATGTATGTAACTTGTTCTTGTAATGTACATAACTCTGTACCCCCATTGTACCGTGCTACGGAATATGTTGGCGCTTTTCAAATACACGATAATAATAATAACACCCTCCACTTCTCACGTAATAAGAATTTTTTTTTTTTTTTTTATAATAAGCATGTAGAAATATTTCCCACTAAGGCTCCTTGCCCCCCAGAGCTGACAATCTAATTTCAGTTTGCGAGGCATATGGAGATAAAAGTGACTTCCGGGGCTCACCCACATCAAAGGCAGTGACGGCGCCACCGATCTGCTGCTTCCACCATTTCATTTACAAATGTACACCAGAAGCCGTGTTAGTATCAGTGATTGATTCACATTTAGCCTTGCTTTTTTATTATTATTATTATTAATTTATTAGAGAATTTATTTTTTAAATATATTTTTTTTTTGGTGTGGAGAGGTAGTATTAAACAACAACCTTCCACGTCCAGCGCACTAACAACTATGCTACAGCCATGCCGTCACATGGCGTCCTGTTGTCATGGAAACGCGTCGCCACTTGACGTTGCCACGCTGCATGAGGAGGAGATCCGGGTGGCAACAAGGTAAGTGCCGTATGGGCGGCCATATTTTAAAACCGACCCTGGGCCCGCCACCTCTCATGAGAATGTTACTCTTAGGCTACGTCCATAGTGCAGGAGACGGTGCGAGTTATGTAGCTGGCGCCGAAACAAACACTAGGACGACAATGTATTTGTGCATAGTGCACATGCGCTATGGGGAGACCGACACGCCTCCCTGTCGCCTCTGCCTGCAGCACAGGAAATATCTACATTTTGGGTTTATATATCTTTACATTATGGTAAAGTAAGTAACCGATTTCATGGGTACAGCACCCCCACCCCAAAAGCAGTTTGTGCACAATGGCGCTGCGCATAAAAACATTTTCTGGAGCTACCCCGCTGAGCTTACTATCTAATTTCGCGACATAAAGTCACAACCTTGAGCCAACAGCACGGAAAGGCAGAGGAGAGATAGAGGAGGAAAGAGTGAGGGGAAAGAGAGAGGAGGAGAGAGTGAGAGAGAGAGAAAGAGAGGAGAGAGTGAGGGGGGAGAGAGGGAGAAAGTGAGGGAGCAGAGGGAGGGGGGAGGAGAGGGAGGAGGGAGGGGGG
>WSYH01002905.1:0-76122 GCA_036426205.1 Ascaphus truei
TTAATTGCCAAGGAGTGCACTTCCAAATGAGCTTCTAGTTGTTAAGCATTGGCACTAAAATGCCTTCACTCTTCAGCTGTTGTTAGTTAGTATTATTATGATGAACTGCCTTTTGAAATTAAAGTATTTCTTTAGCTTTGAAATTCATGCAGCTGTACCCTGTAGCCCACTCCCCCATGAACGCTAGCTCAAGGATTTGAAATTCCACGGAGTCGTTAATTTTCTGAATCTTGCCATTGTGTTCTTAATCCGTCCATAGCCGAGCTACAAAGCCTCACTGCGCCTGCGTGTAATCCTTTTAGAGATGGGAGCTGCTTACTGCGCATGAGTCACCCAACCCCCCCTCTCCACAGAGTCGTTAATTTACTGAATCTTGCCATTGTGTTCTGAATCCGTCCATAGCCGAGCTACAAAGCCTCACTGTGCCTGCGTGTAATTCTCTTTGAGATGGGAATTTTGAGGCTTTGTTTACGGCAACGCTTTGGAAAATCCCTTCTCGAATTTGATTTGCACAGAGCATCACCTCTCTATGCGCCTGTGTGTAATCCTCTTTCGGAAGGGTGCTAGTTTATTCCTGCTCATGCGCCTGTAACTTCACCCACCACTACTTGCTTGAGCGCCCCCCCAAAAAAATTTTCATTATGATTTTTTAACTGTTATTTTATCCACAAGCCTGCAAAAACAATCTTGATATTACGATATTAAATCTGTGCGTTTGCCTGCACATGGTTGATTTGTGTGCTTTTTATGTACTGTATTTTGGGGGTGTTGGGATAAAATTACAGTATTATGATGAACTGCCTTTTGAAATTACTGTACTCTACAGTACAGTATGTTATTTCTTTGAACTGCTGCACAACTAATCCTTCATCCCTCCTCCACGCACACACAAACTCTTATCGACAGACACCTCCACAGAGTCATTAATTTTCTGAAGTTAGTTAGTCATTGTGTTTTTAATCCATCCCTAGCCGAGCATCAATCGCCTCACTGCGCCTGCGTGTACTCTAATCCTTATAGAGATGGGAGCTTGCTGCTTACTACGCATGAGTCACCCAACCCCCTCTCTCCACAGAGTTGTTAATTTTCTGAATATTGCCATTGTGTTCTTAATCCGTCCATAGCCAAGCTACAAATCCTCAGTGCGCCTGCGAGTAATCACCCCACCACCCCCCAGCCCTTTGAGGCTTTGTTTACGGTAACGCTTTGGAAAATCCCTTCTCGATTTTGAAATGTAAATCCGATTTGCACAGCATTGTGAGAATTGAGAGTTAAAAAAACATTAACTGATTCATGTTGTTTTGTCATTCATTCTTATTCATTGGTGTACTGTAGGGGTCGGGGGGAGGGGGTTGTGGTTGTTGTCAATGATTATGACTAGCAGGAATGTGAATAAATATTTATTTTATTATTATCAGGAACCAAAAAATACAGATATAAAAGGAATCATGAATAATACATAATGCAATCTTTATTAAGTTCTTTTGGCAGAATGAAATTGGATAAACATTTAGAAAACATTTGTAAAATATGGGGAAACATGAATAAATCACATTTATAATAATATTATTTAATAATATATACTGTAATGTATAATATATATATATATATATATATATATATATATATATATATATATATAGTAATATTATTTTTTTTGTCTTTATCTTGTTCCTCATTCTGTGTACAGTACAGTAGTTCATTGAAAGAGGAGAGGTTTTGTGTACATCATTACTGCTGTTTATATACTGTATATTTGACTGTACAAACAGATTAGACTGGACACAACACCCAACTCCCCCAAGGCCACCCTTTTTTCCTGAAACGACAAGAAAACAAAAAATTCGTGCAGTTATGTGCGTACTGCATTATGGCATTGTGTGATGTGTAGTACTACTGTACATGGCTGGTGCTGCTTTCTCTGGAAAGAAAAAAATTGAGCAGTTAGTAGGCAGTTACTGTAGTACTGTCAAACTAGTCTATACTGGAACTACTGTATACTCTGACTACTGTTAAATACTATGTACTGTAACCTGATGGCTGGTGCTGCTCTCTCTGTAAAGAAAAAACTGTAACTACTGTATACTCTGACTATTGGGAAAGAAAAAATCTGTGCCATACTTACCTGTATCATACTGTACTTACAATACTACAGCACAGTACTACTTTCCTGATGCTTGCCCATTACGCGCGATGACATTGGGCAACACAGTGGCAAATGGTCTATATATTTATTGCAGCGTTCCACGGTGAGTACATCGTTCCAAAAACTCATTATGCCTTTCACAACTCGTCCTTTTTGGAGGGTTTCGCCACTTTCCGGATATGGTCCTTCAGCTGATGCCAGACCATTTCGATCGGATTGAAGTCTGACGATCTGTCATTGGAAAAAAAGGACAATTAGTTTAAGAGATACAGTATAGTACACAGTAAAAACAGTGGTAAAAAAATGAGACACGGTTACCGCACTTACTCAGCTGGCGTCTTCACCCAGTTGATACCGCGCTCAAGGATATGCGCTGTTGACACGGTGTGCTTCGGATAGTTGTCCTGGTAGAAGTGGTGACCATTCAGGAACTCGCGTGTGATGCAATGCACTATCTCACGGACAATGTTGTCTTGGAAGAAAGCTTTATTCATGATTCCTATAGCAAGAAAAGAAAAGTGCTCAAAAAACTGCACAATAGTACAGTTCAGTGCATACAGTAAGGCTACACTAGTAAAGTACAGTGCATAAGACTACATTATATTTCATATATTTTACCTTCAAAGATGACAATGCATCCTGGTCCACGCCTAAAGATGGCACCCCACACATGCAGCTTCACGTGGTGTTTTGGCCGCGGCTTCAAAGATATGCGGCCTTTTTAGTGGAACGCAAGGCTTGCAAATCTCTCCAGCGACACAGTAGACTCGTCAGTGAAGATGCAATCCTGGAAAGTTTCCCAACTGTCGATCAATGCCTGGGCCTGGACCACTCTTTTGATTTTGTTTGCGTCCCTTATCATGGGGTACGCTCTGTAATGACAAGGAATAAATCATTTTAGCAGTACAGTACAGTTTACTAAACAACACTTTTACCTCTTTACCACTTTGTGCTGTCCAGTACTAACCTCACACGTCAATATTTCCATCTAATGCTGCGTCTCATCTTCTTTATGCTGGTCTCGGATACAGTGAGATTGTGATTTTCGTGCAGAGTGTATTTGACCCTTAATGCACTCTTCTCATCATTTCCCTCACTTATTTTGTCGACCAGAAGAGTTGTCTCCCTACAATGTAAAGAAAAACATTCCGGTAAGTAAAAATATTAGAGAAAGTAGATCAACAGGATACAATATATTGTTCTATTAATATGCAGCAAAGAAAACTGTTGAAATATAAATATAAATATACAAAATATATATACTGTTGTAATATAAATATAAATGTACAAAATATATATACTGTTGTAATATAAATATACAAAATATATATACTGTTGTAATATAAATATAAATATACAATATATATATATATATATATATACTGTTGTAATATAAATATAAATATACAAAATATATATACTGTTGTAATATAAATATAAATATACAAAATATATATACTGTTGTAATATAAATATAAATATACAAAATATATATACTGTTGTAATATAAATCTACAGAAATAACAAAAATATTAGATACAGTACTGTAGATGTACAGTACATTTTTGGATCTAAATTTTTTTTAAAGTTTTATAAATATACTTACGCGTTAGTTACCCTTGGTGCCCTTTTGCGTTCTCTGTTTTTTCCGTGTGCATGATAGGTAACGGTGGTTGCTGGCACAACGAGGCCAGAAGTAGCTAACCAGCGTTGGATAGCAGCAATACGGTGTCCGCTCGTGTACATCTCCTTAATTCGCATGCTGAGATCCTTGGAAATCTTTTAAACAACCATTGCTGCGAGTAGAAAGAAATACAGTACAAACACAAGAATGTATATTCGATGTTTAGTCGATGTGTATTCAATGTGCAGTGAATCCACAAAATGGATGGTGAATTTATATGGTAATGACACACATTAGAGTACGCCCACTTTCAACACCTGTACCCCGGCATCATGCATAAAAGGTTACACACTTTGCATAGCCCACCACTCGATGATCTTTATCTGTACTTGCCCTTGTGCAGATACTGCATTGTGCCACCTGCTTCCATGGAGCAACCCCGATTCTACGGACGCAGGAACCCACTCACCTCTGCCGTGCCTGTCATGCAGAAAAAGCGAAAGGCGGTTGCTGTTTCCACGCCAAGGCAAAAGCGACAGGCTAAGGCCAATAAAGAAAACCTTCTGCTGACCCCAAAGGCTAAGGGTTTTCATAGACGTCAGCCTTATTATGTCAAGAAGATATACGGTGATGTACTCTCGACGCAAAACGATTGGCAGCCAACCCATCGAATCCGCAGACCACTTCCTCACATACGCTTCGACGACTCTGCCGCCGCTGTCCCGGAAATCTTCAGCTCGTCTTCTCGACCCCTCGTCCTCGACTCTGCCGCCGCCCTCCCGGAAACCCACAGGCCACCTTCTCCAGTTCTATCCGACGACGCTGCCGCCTCTGAAATCCACGGGTCACTTTCTCCTTTGCTCTTAGACGACTCTGCTTCTCGCCTGGAAATCCAAAGGTCACTTTCTCCATCCCTCTTCGACGAAATGCCGCTTCTCCTCTACCGGATATCCACAGATAACCTCCTCCACCATTCTTCGATGTCACTGCCGCTTCTCTCCATGGAACCCCCATTTCATCCTCCGTTGCACCCATCCACCCAGATGTCCACACGCCATGCACAAGAAGCAGCTCATTAGACCGGATGCTGAATGGGATAAGTCTGGATCTCCCCGGGCACTCTATTGTGCTAGCAAAGATAGATTTGCTTCTGGAGACCATGTTAAATGTGGAGCAATGGATGCTACATATGGATCACCGGATGATGCATATGGATCAACGGATGCTAGATATGGATAAACGGATAGATCGACAGATGGAGAAGATAGAGGCTGACATAGTGAGTATACATCATTTGCTCGGTGTTAATGCCCCTGTTTCCCCGACGCCGGAGCAGGGGGGTGACATGGATGTAATGAATGATAGCATCGACCCCCTTCCATCACCAAGTGCACCCCCTCCACCAGAAGATGTAGTGTACATGTATGCGGTTGAGGAGGACATGACAACCCCGTCGAGACCACGCCAGGAGACAACACGGTGACCATGACCGGAGGAAAGCTTCCTCCCAGACAACCTACCATCGCCTGTCGCCTAAAGCATACCCGCTCGCAGAAGACCTACATTCGCTCGCATCAATACGGTGCCCGACATCACCCTGTGTGATCTGCCACCGGCTCTCAGGGAGAAGTATAGGGTGATGAGTGCTGGTGCACCCCACAAGTATGCCTTGTTACTTTTTAAGCACCATGTTCCCTACTCTTTGTACTGCGACTGGGCCTTCAGAGTGAACTGCGACGGAAATCGCGTAAAAAAGGCGCTTCCTGCCAATTTAAGAAAGAGCATTCTGGATGAAATGTGGCGCTTTTATCCAATTACAGATCCTGTAAGGAAAGGCGTTCGAGACTGCATTAATGGCGTTTTGCGCAATGCAAGGAATCGGTCATGGAAGGACAATGTGGTTGACTTTCTGGATTAATCAGGGGAACTGTAAGACCATACTGTTGTGCTGAACTGTGTTGTACTGTACATGTTTTGACCTGCTGAACTTAAATAAAGGAGATGTTTTGACCTGCTGTACTGTATTTAACTTACTGTTTTAACTTGCTGTACACGCACACAGGACCTGCACAATTCCAGTCCCTGAGGGCCGCAAACAGGCATGGTTTTCAAGGTTGTCCTGAAATCCGGGCCTGTCTGCTGCCCTCGAGGTCTGTACTGGTGCAGACTGTTTTGCACACCATCCCACTGTAAATGTTTTAACTTGCTGTACACACACACAGGATCTGCACAATTCCAGTCCCTGAGGGCAGCAAACAGGCACGGTTTTCAAGGTTGTCCTGAAAACCGGGCCTGTCTGCTGCCCTCGAGGGCTGTAGTGGTGCAGGCCTGACTGACTGTTTTGCACACCATCCCGCTGTACTGTATACTGTATGTTTCATTAATAAAGGAGATGTTGCATTTTGTATACTGTATTTTATGAATAAAGATTTTTTTTAATCACAGGTAAGACCATACAGTTGTGTTGAACTGTATTGTACATGTTTTGACCTGCTGTACTTAAATAAAGGAGATGTTGTTGTGTGTTTTTTAACTTGTATTTATACAGAAATGTTTTAACTTGCTGTACACACACACAGGACCTGCACAATTCCAGTCCCTGAGGGCCGCAAACAGGCACGGTTTTCAAGGTTGTCCTGAAAACCGGGCCTGTCTGCTGCCCTCGAGGACTGTACTGGTGCAGACTGTTTTGCACACCATCCCACGGTATATGTTTTGACTTGCCGTTCTTTAATAAAGGAGATGTTGCGTTTTGTATGTTTTATGAATAAAGAATTTGTTTTCAAAACATGTCACTGTAAACCATACTGACGACTGTAAATGTTTTTACTTTCTATACATAAATGTTTTCACAGCTGTAGCAGTAAACCATACACCTGTTGGTGTTTTGAATTACTGTGCACTTAAAATGTGTCTACATTGTACAATATTTGTAAATAAATGTTTTTGTACTTACTCCACCAATAAAAGAACATGGGCCTCATGCAGAGAACAGCGCTAATAGCAATCTCGCCATTTTCCGGAGAAAATCGCGCTAAAAACAGCCGAAAATGGCGAGATTTGAAAAAAGCGCCTTTTTTTTTTCCCCTTGAAATTCGCCGCGCGGCTGGAGAGTTTTTAATCTCTCCAGTTTTTTTTCCTGCCGTATGCAGAGAGCCGCGATCGCCATCTAGTGGCTGTTCGCGCCAAAAAAATGGCGCGATGTTCAACATTTTTCCTCTCCACCAAGCAGCTGGCGCTCCGCGGCCGGTGGAGGGGAAAAAAAAAAAACGCGATTTTTTCCCCACTAGTTTCAACAGCGCTGATAGCGCTGGTTGAAACTCTCCATATGCAGAAAGGCTTGTAAATGCAGTTTTCTGCCCTTTCAGCATATGGAGAAAAAAACTCTCCAAAAAAGCTAAAATTTTTCCCCCTCTCCAATTCTAAAATTCGCTGCTCTCTGCATGAGGCCCCATGTTGATTTGTTTTATATTGTTCCATTGGCTCCTTTGCTACTGTAACAAAATACAGTGTTTCTAGAATGTACACTACTGTCCAGGCACACTGTACTGTATACTGTAGGCATCCTCAGTACAAGAGTATTAAAAAAAATAGAAGACACATACAGTACTGTACTGTACTGTATGTACTGGCACTGTATAGAAGACACATAGGGCCTCATGCAGAGAGCATCGTTATTTCAAAATTCGCCATTTTTTGTACAATTTCGCGCAGAAACCGGCAGAAAATGGCGAGTTACGAAAAACGCGCCATTTTGTTTTTTCTATTGCTAAAACTCGCCTCGCGGCTGGCGAGAACCTCCATCTCGCCATTTTTAAAACTCTCTGAATGCAGAGAGGTACGAACGGCATGTAGCGGCTGTTCGCGCCAGGGAAATGGCGCGATTTTCTCATTTTTGCCGCGCCAGGAAAAGTTGGCAATAAAATGGCGCTCGCCGCCTATAGCAAAGGGGAAAAAAAAGCCGCGATTTTTTTTTTACACATTTCTGAAGCGCGCATCTTTCCCATTCAAACTCGCCACACGCATCCATGTTAAACATAGCAGAATTCGCACTTTTCTGCATATGGAGAATAAAACTCTCCAAAAAAGCTACTTTTTATGAAATTCGCCAATTTGAAAATTCTATGCTCTCTGCATGAGGCCCATAGTGTATGTACAGTACTGTAATACATCTAGAATAAATGAATAGTTTTTATTTTTTGGGGTTTATTACACAGTATTGTATACTGGTTAGGTACCCCCGCTTCAGCTTATAGTGAATGGAGTGGTGCTTAGAGGGGCAAATTATAATTAATACTAAAGACACACAGAACCCCTATATAGCACTCTATTCCTATGTGAGATGATGAGTAATTTTAAAATGTTACATTTTATTAAACAAAGTTAAAACACTGGGGTTTAAAACAAGTATTAAATGGTAGCAAGTGTTTGGTACTCCTTGGATGACTTTCTCCCAGGGAGTGTCAGATAGGGTAGTAAGATCCAGTGTTAGTGAACTCACTGGCCCTAGCAACCTTCATATGGAGCGATTGGCTAGAGGTAGGTGATTTTTGGACCGATAGTTGTTGTTATATATGTCGTGTCACAGTATATGGGTACTTGTTGGTGCACAGGATAGACAGGACATATTACTGTACTGCTAAATGTTGCAGTCAGGTAAGGGCATAAATGTATTGATATACAGTTATTGGTAGGTGTGCACCAAATGTGTGCTAACGCCAACTGGGGTCTGTCATGCATGAGCATAGAATATAGACCATAATTGTCACGTGTGAACTTGGGATCTGAGTGATGCAGATCTTTGGTTAACACTAGTACTAATTAGATACACTGTTAATGTTGAGACACTGCTTGAACTCCTAATTGTAACAAACTGGGAGCTGTTGCTAAGAGCTGCACCTTTAGGGACCAGGAAACAGGTTAGTAATTTACAACCCTTGCCTAACTGGTGCTTCTCTTATACATATATTGGTGGTAAAACTGGCACTCCAGACGTAAGTGGCTGGTGGGGATACCAGGGGCTGTTGATACACAATCCTTTTTGCTGGTAAAGTACTCGGATGTCAGCAGGACAGTATACCCTTAAACATTTACATGTGCTTAGTTTGGCCAGATCGACAGTAGATCGTTCCCTTTAAACTGTGGCTCATAAGACCATTGGGTCTGTATTGAGATCTTGAAAGTGCCGCCGCCGAGCCGCGCTGACTGCCTTTAATCTCATGCAGTCAGCGTCTGTGAACAGGGGCTCTGCGCGTGCACGTGACTACGTGGTGCCGACGCGCGCGTTTCGCTGGTATGCTTCTTCAAGGCCAAATAATAGGGGGGTATTCCATGTAACCGGAAGGTATTTATAGCACTTGATTTAACCTTAGGTAACCCCTGGAATGATTAAGCGCATGCGCATTGGGGGCTGGTCTCAATGACTGATCATGGCCAGCATAATAGCAATGAGAACTGTCTTAGTGTGTAGAGGCTTATGGCATGCTGCTTTGATGGTTAATAAAGATTACTGTGCAATGTTTAAACTATGTTATTAGATCTTTGTAATTTGAACAGTGGCTCTCACATGTATCCCACTTTAGTGAAGTTTGTAACAAAATAAATAAATAAATAAATAAACTGTTGTCTTGTCTGTTATTGTTTCCATGATCTTTTAAATGTATTAACAGTATGTGTAAATAGTAATTGGCAGGAATGAAGCAGATTGTAAATCCTCATATGATGACTAAATTTAATTTTAATTTTTAATTTTTTTAAATTTTTTATTACTGCACCAGAGTGTTCAGGAGTATTATATAAATGTATTATGATGAACTGGTAGGATTATATGAAGGGACTGAAGACGAAACCTTCATTAAGGCCTTTGGGTGTGAGTGCTTGTAGTGTGTAAATCCAACGTGCTTCCTTCTGTAATAGCACTGTGTCCACATTGCCTCTCCTTTGGCCTAGGGAAAATTGATCTATGCCTCTGAAAGTTATGGCTTTGGTGTTTCCATTTTGGCAGGAGTTGACATGTCTTGCCAGTGGTGTGTCTACATTGTTACGTATAGTACCTATGTGTTCCAGTACTCGTAGTTTGAATTGGCGTTTTGTTTTTCCAATGTAGATTTTACCGCACTCACATAATCCCTGATATATGACTCCAAAGGTTTGGCAGCTGATGAATTTCCTAATCTCGTAGCTTTTGGAGTTGTTCCAATTTTGGAATGTTTTTGTGGTAGTAATGTGTTGGCACGCTTTGCAGTGTTGGCATGAAAAACTGCCCAGTGGTTTTGGAGGTAGCCATGTTCGTAGTGGTGTCTCCGTATAGTGGCTATGGACTAGGATATCTTTGAGGTTTTTGGCTCTTCTACTAACCATTGACGGATATGTTGGGATGACTTCTCTGATATCCTCGTCCGCTAAAAGAATATGCCAGTGTTAATGGAGAACTTCCCTGGCTACGTTCCACTGTTTCTTAAATGTTCCCACAAAACGTACTACTTTCTTCTCAGTGGTTGATCTTTTATCCAGAAGGAGGTTTGCACATGGGGAGTATTTTGCTCTCTTATAAGCGGTCTTTATGCTTTTGTTACTATACCCCCTTTCTTGAAAGCGACTAGTCATAGCTAGGGCCTGAGTCTCAAACTCTGCGATAGTACTGCAGTTTCTCCTAAGTCTTAGGAACTGCCCTACAGGTATGGCCTCAATTAGCGTTCTAGGATGGTGACTAGATGCTTCTAGAAGATTGTTAGTGGCCGTCGGTTTGCGATAGACTGTAGTTTCTATCAGGTTGTCTATCCCTCGTGATAATTGTAGGTCCAGAAAGCAAATAGAGTTCTGATTATATTCCAGGGTTAGGTGGAGGTTTAGTTGATTGTGGTTCAAGGTTTCAATTAATTCTTTTAGTAGTGCAGTTGTACCTTGCCACAGCATGAACACGTCATCAATGAAGCGTGTCCATAAAATGACGTGTGACGTGTAGTGTTCCATTTCTTCTGCAAATACATGTTGTGCCTCCCACCATCCTAGAAACAAATTTGCATAGGATGGTGCACACTTCGTCCCCATGGCCGTGCCTTGTATCTGATGATAGATCTTACTGTTGAACAAGAAATAGTTCCTAGTGAGGACAAACGTAAGAAGGTCTATCACAAATAGGCCATGGTTGACGAAGTGTTGTCCTCGAGTCTGTAGATAGTGTTTCGTAGCTGCTAGCCCAGAATGATGGTAGATACTGGTGTAGAGTCCCTCTAAATCCAGACTGACCAGAAGGGTGTCTGGTGTAATAACTACACCCTCTAGTCTCTGGAGGACATCCTTACTATCCTTAAGATAGGATGGCAGAGATGCCACAAAGTGCCTCAAAATTTGGTCGACATAGCTACTTGCATTCTCGGTGACATTGCCTACCCCAGAAACTATGGGGCGGCCTGGAGGTGGTGTTTTGCGTTTGTGTATTTTGGGAACACTATAGAAGGTGGCTACCCTTGGATTTCTATTCAGGATAAAATCATACTCTCTTTGGGTAATGACCTTATTGAGTAGACCTTTGTCCAAGATAGAGCGTAATTCCGAAATGTATTCGAAAGTGGGGTCCGTTGCTAGGACTTCATAGCAGTTTTTATCAGACAGAAGTCTTAGATTTTCAGCTTTATAATCAGATGTGTTCAATATGACCAGGTTCCCACCTTTGTCTAAAGGTTTGATTGTAATAGACGTGTTGGATGAAAGTTCTTTTAGCGCATTTGTTTCTGGATTTGTTAAATTGTCAATCATTTTGAACCTAGATAGGTTCTCAAGATCTCTGGTTACAAGATCACAGATCACGTCTATATGTGCAAACTTATCACTGTATGGTAGGAACTTTGATCTGGGTCTGAGTGTAATGGTCCCTCTCCTGGGTTTCTTTCTGCTTCCTCCAACAGGGAAGACAGATCAGTGAGGGCTTCTGATTCTTGTAGGCTTGGAGGGGATATGTCCAGGGATTGAGCTACCCTTTGGTCTCGAAGGCGATGGAATTTGTGTAGTTTTAGCTTTCTGCTAAAAAAGATTTGTGTCCTTCACCCATTCAAAGGTGTCTATTGTTGACGAGGGTGAGAAAGACAACCCTTTGTTTAGTAAAGTGATGTGATCTTGGGTAAGTGCAAAATTAGAGAGGTTTACTATTATAGACTTAGTATGGTCCAAAGAACCCTCTAGTACCTCTGTTGTTTCCCTTTCCTTTTGCTCTGTCCTGGTTGGTTGCTGCTTCTCAAAACTCTTCCCTTTTCCCCTTCTGGTTTTCCTCGGCCTACAGGCCCTGTTAGTATGCTTTTCTGTTGATCTAAAAAATGTGGAACCAAGGATGTAAGGAATGAACCTGATGGACCTTCACTATTGTCTTGTCTAGCTTCGTCTGTGTCTGAGATTTCCCACTCTGTGGATGAATCTTGTTGTTCCGCTGCTCTGGGTATATATTTGCTCTTCTTGGCAAATTTATATCTGAATATTTTTCCTTCTATGACGTCTCTCTTGTCCCTTTCGAACTTTCTTCGCTTTCTGTCCTTTAGATCAGCTGTAAACTTAGAAATATTAGATTCTAGTCTACTCTCTAGTTCAGCAAACTTGGGGTCATCTTTCCAATTAGGTACCTCCTTGAGTTTAGTCTCTAACTCAGTATTGAATGTTTCAAGCCTTTCTTTCTGGTGTTCCACTAGTAGTTGCATGAGCATAATCGAACATTGCTTGAGAATTAGTTCCCATGAACGATGGAATTCTGGGTCACTTATATAATGTGCTGGGGCAATGTTTGCTCTTAGACCTCTTGGTATGGTTTCTGCCTTGAGGTAATTCTCAAAACTACTAACCTCCCACCAGGTTTTAATGCGTAGTTTCAGAATTCTATCCACTTCGTTAAAGAAATTAGAGACACTAGGTTTTTTATTTGACTCTAGAGGTACATTATCTGATGAGAACAAACTATCTGATTCAATCTGCCAGTCTTGGTAGTTAGGTAGAGCAGATAGGAAACCAGACATTGTGTGGTGTATGCGAGCTGGGGGCGGATGAGGGGCGAACTGAACCCCTTAAATCAGATATTGTATACTGGTTAGGTACCCCCGCTTCAGCTTATAGTGAATGGAGTGGTGCTTAGAGGGGCAAATTATAATTAATACTAAAGACACACAGAACCCCTATATAGCACTCTATTCCTATGTGAGATGTGGAGTATTTAAAATGTTAAATTTTATAACAAAGTTAAAACAGTGGGGTTTAAAACAAGTATTAAATGGTAGCAAGTGTTTGGTACTCCTTGGATGACTTCTCCCAGGGAGTGTCAGATAGGGGTAGTAGATCCAGTGTTAGTGAACTCACTGGCCCTAGCAACCTTCATATGGAGCGATTGGCTATAGTAGGTGATTTTGGGACCGATAGTTGTTGTTATATATGTCGTGTCACAGTATATGGGTACTTGTTGGTGCACAGGATAGACAGGACCTATTACTGTACTGCTAAATGTTGCAGTCAGGTAAGGGCATAAATGTATTGGTATACAGTTATTGGTAGGTGTGCACCAAATGTGTGCTAACGCCAACTGGGTTCTGTCATGCGTGAGCATAGAATATAGACCATAATTGTACCCATATACACTGGCGACACACTTTATTCGAGCTCGGCTAGTCCCACGAATTCGGGTATACCCGGGTGTATTGAGGTTTGTGACTGTTTTCTGCCCGAGTGCATTGGGTTATTTTCCAGGCAGGGATTGAAGCATTTTATTCCCGCTGGCTGCAATACTGCACAGTATATATATATATACTGCATTACAATTCATGAATTTATGCCATCTGGTAGACACGCGAAGCATTGCAGCCTATTAAATCCTAATCATATCATTTAACAGATCAGCCGCCCGTCAGCCAGGCATGAACCCAGGCTGGGAAGGCAAACGCAACGGGGCTTGTCAGAGGTGAGGAGCGGCGCTTTCCAGGTATCTGCCAGGTACATACTGGGTATTTGCTCGAATAAAGTGTGTCGGTGCAGTACTGTGACACGACATATATAACAACAACTATCGGTCCCAAAATCACCTACCTCTAGCCAATCGCTCCATATGAAGGTTGCTAGGGCCAGTGAGTACACTAACACTGGATCTTACTACCTTATCTGACACTCCCTGGGAGAAAGTCATCCAAGGAGTACCAAACACTTGCTACCATTTAATACTTGTTTTAAACCCCACTGTTTTAACTTTGTTTAATAAAATTTAACATTTTAAAATTACTCATCATCTCACATAGGAATAGAGTGCTATATAGGGGTTCTGTGTGTCTTTAGTATTATTTATTACACAGTATACTGTTTATAAAAAAGTATTGTATACTGTACGGCTGGAAAACATCAGCATACTGTTTCAGGTACAGTATTCTATCCTAATCAATAACAACGGCCACTAAACTGTAGTCTCCGGTACGTGGGTTTTTAAATCCGATTCAGCAATGTGCAGGCATTGTTACACAAAGCGATATTATCCATCGAAATCCCTCCATTAGCCGTTTTCTTTTCTGAGGAAAAAAAAAAGAAACGTTTTACTGTAATGGTCTAAAGAAGTTCCCAGCCAGTCCCACCAATAATTTTCTCGGAGGGCATCTCCTGTTCACATGCGCATGCGCCTACCATCGATGTAATGACACGCATACTGTATGCATTTCAAGAAGGTTCCAATGCGCATGCGCCTAGCGTTCCACCAATTGTTCAGTATCTGCAGTACAGTACTGTAGAAGCCGCTAAGCCAATGATATTGCTTACAGGAGAATCGCTTGACTTTTGAATCACGCCGATATTGATACTGTATTGTCAAAATAAAAAAAACACAGAAAATAATACGGCAACAATACTCACCATAGATTTTCCCATTCAGCTGGCGCCAGCGCCGGTTCACTGCCAGTCCAGTGTTCTTGATCATCCACGTCGATAGTTTGCAGCGGGACTAGTCCACCTGTAGTCAGCTGATGAGGCTGGAAATTGCTTAGGTACATGCAAGCTTGATCGAAACTGCACGCGAAATCCGGCTCAGGCTCAGGGTTGTCACTGACGGTGGGACCGTTATTGGAAGCCGGTACTGGTGCATTGCTTGGCAGTGACTGTCGTTTCTTAGTTGGTTTTAACACGACCCTTCGCCTTTTGCCGTCTGCATGATCATAGATACAGGAAAAAGCCGGTGATACACACCAATACCCTCCAACAAATTGTGGCTCAATACGATAAAAACAGGGATCGCTACATAACCTTTTCCTTATTGCACGCTTCCACGTATGAGGAGCTGGCGAAAATTTGTAAAATTCATAGTTTTCGATAAAATACTGATACATTTGAACAACTGTTGCCATCTTATCATCTGTTGCATTACTCTCGGCCCATATCGAATACGCGTAACTTATGTCGGGTTTTTGGAAAGCGGGCTGCACTTGAACACTCATGGCGGGCGGCGGGTCTCTGGAGAATACTGTAACCGAAACTGGTCTTTGTCTTTCTTTAATATGAAAAGCCTAAATTGATACATTTTTGCAACCTCTTCCTTCAGTCTCAAGGCCAAGTTACAATAGCACACTGTGGTATCTTTTTTAAATGAAACACCTGCAAGTCGACACATTACTGAAGCGCATGTGCATTACAATTCATGAATATCTGCCATCTGGCGGACACGCGAAGAATTGCAACCTATTAAATCCGAACCATTCTCAATAAATGCATCAACCGCGCGTCAACCGCGCATGACCCGTGGCTGAGAATGCAAAATTAATGCGGCATGCTCCAGGTGAAGTGCGTCGCATTCCAGGAAAAAGCCAGGGAAAAACCGTCGATGTGTTAGACTCAGATGAGCCGCAGCAGTAGTACTGTCAATCTAGTCTATACTGGAACTACTGTATACTGTGACTACTGTTAAATACTTTGCAACAAGATGGCTGGTGCTGCTCTCCCAGGAAAGAAAAAAATTGAGCAGTTAGGTGCATATTATGGCATTGTGTACTGTATAGCTACTCCATATTGGACTACAGTATGCAGTTAGTACTGTCAAACTAGTCTATACTGGAACTACTGTATACTGTGACTACTGTTAAATACTTTGTAACCAGATGGCTAGTGCTGCTCTCTCAGGGAAAAAATCTGTGCCATACTTACCTGTATCATACTGTACTTACAATACTACAGTACAGTACTATACCATACTACCTTCCTGATGCTTGCCCATTACGCGCGATCAAAATGGGCAACACAGTCGCAATATGGTCAGTATATTTATTGCATCGTTCCACGGTGAGTACATCGTTCCAAAAACTCATTATGCCTTGCGCCAACTCATCCTTTTTGGAGGGTTTCACGACTTTTCGAATATGGTCCTTCACCTTTTGATAGGATTGAAGTCTGGCGATCTGTCATTGGAGGGGGAAAAAAAGGACAATTAGTTAAAGAGATACAGTACACAGTAAAAAAATGAGACACGGTTACCGCATTTACTCCACTGGCATCTTCACCCAGTTGATACCGCGCTCAAGAATATGTGCTGTTGATGCGGTGTGCTTCGGATCGATGTCCTGGTAGAAACAGTGACCATCTGGGAACTCATGTGTGATGTATTCCAGAATCTCAGGCACAATTTGTTCTTGGAAAAAAGCTTTATTCATGATTCCTTTAACAAGAGATTTAAAGTGCTCAAAAAACTGCACACTAGTACAGTAGAGTGCATAAGGCAAAAGCATGTGACATACCATTTTACTGTACCTTCAAAGATGACGATGCATCCTGGTCCACGCCTAGAGATGGCACCCCACACATGGGTGTTTTGGACGTGGCTTCATAGATATGCGACCTTTTTGGTGGAATGCAAAGGTGGCAAATTTCTCCAGTGAAACAGAAGACTCGTCAGTGAAGATGCAATCCTGGAAAGTTTCCAGGAAACTTTCCTGGAAAGTTTCTCCACTGTCGATCCATGCCTGGGCCTGGACCACCCTCTTGATCTTGTTAACATCCCTTATCATAGGGTACGCTCTGTAATGACAAGGAATAATTTTATAGGTACAGTACAGTTTCTTAAACAACACTTTAACCTCCTGTACTGTCCAGTACTAACCTCACACGTCCATATTTCCATCCAATTCTGCGTCTCATCTTCTTTATGCTGGTCTCGGACAAAGTGAGATTGTGATTTTGCTGCAGAGTGTATTTGACCCTTAAGGCACTCTTCTCATCATTCTCTTCCCTTATTTTGTCAACCAGAAGAGTTGTCTCCCTACAGTGTACAACAATCCGGTAAGTTACAGTAGGCCACAAGTACAGTACATTATTTACAGTAAAAATAGTATACAATTAGATAGATCTACACAATATATAGTTCTATTAATATGCAGCAATATAAACAATAATAGATATACTGTATTATATACTGTAGTTATATAAATAACCTGAAATAATTATAAAATTAGATAGATCTACACAATATATAGTTCTATTAATATGCAGCAATATAAACAATAATAGATATACTGTATTATATTCTATAGTTATATAAATATACCGAAATAACTATAAAATTAGATAGATCTACACAATATATAGTTCTATTAATATGCAGCAATATAAACAATAATAGATACACTGTATTATATAGTGTAGTTATATAAATATACCAAAATAACTATAAAATTAGATAGATCTACACAATATATAGTTCTATTAATATGCAGCAATATAAACAATAATAGATATACTTTATTATATAGTTACACTGGCGACACACTTTATTCGAGCTCGGCTAGTCCCACGAATTCGGGTATACTCGGGTGTATTGAGGTTTGTGACTGTTTTCTGCCCGAGTGCATTGCGTTATTTTCCAGGCAGGGATTGAAGCATTTTATTCCTGCTGGCTGCAATACTGCACAGTATATATATATATACTGCATTACAATTCATGAATTTATGCCATCTGGTAGACACGCGAAGCATTGCAGCCTATTAAATCCTAATCATTATCATTTAACAGATCAGCCGCCCGTCAGCCAGGCATGAACCATGGCTGGGAAGGCAAACGCAACGGGGCTTGTCTGAGGTGAGGAGCGGCGCATTCCAGGTATCTGCTAGGTACATACTGGGTATTTGCTCGAATAAAGTGTGTCGCAGCAGTATATAAATATACTTACGCGTTAGTTACCATTGGTGTCCTCGTGTATTGTTTGGTTTTTCCGTGTGCATGATAGCACACGGTGGTTGATGGCACAACGAGGCCAGAAGCAGCTAACCAGCGTTGGATATCTGCAATTCGGTGTCCGCTCGTGTACATCTCCTTAATTTTCATGCTGAGATCCTTTAAAATCTTTTTAACAGGCATTGCGGTGAGTAGAAAGAAATACAAACACAAGAATGTATATTCGATGTTTAGTCGATGTGTATTCAATGTCCAGTGAATCCACAAAATGGATGGTGTATTTATACGTTAATGACTCACATAAGAGTACGCCCACTTTCAACAACTGTACCTCGTCGCCATGCATAAAAGGTTACACACTATGCATAGCCTCCCACTCGATGATCTGTATCTGAACTTGCCCTTGTCCAGATACTGCATTGTGCCATCTGCTTCCATGGATCAACCTCGATTCTACGGACGCAAGAAACTACTCTCTTCTGCCTTGCCTGTCATGCTGGAAAAAAAACAGCGGAAGCCGTTTCCAAGCCAAGGCCAAAGTGACAGGCTAAGGCTAATAAAGAAAACCTTCTGCTGACCCCAAAAGCTAAGGGTTTTAATACACGTAAGCTTTATTATGTCAAGAAGAAATTTGGAGATGTATACTCAAGGCAAAAGAAATGGCAGCCAACCCATCGAACCCGCAGGCCACTTCCTTCGATTACGCTTCAATGACTCTGCCGCCGCTCTCCCGAAAATCTACAGCCCATCTTCTCCACTACTCGTCCACGACGCTGCCGCCGCTCTCCCGGAAACCTACAGCCCATCTTCTCCACTGCTCTTCGACGATGCTGCCGCTGGTGTCCCTGAAATCCACGGGTCACTTTCTCCATTACACTTAGACGACTCTGCCGCTTCTCGCCCGGAAATCCACAGGTCGCTTTCTCCATCCCTCTACGACGATGCTGCCGCTTCTCTCCCGGAAATCCACAGGTCACCTCCTCCATCCTTCTTTGACGACGATGCCGCTTCTCTCCAGGAACCCCTATCTCATCCTCTGTAGCACCCATCCACCCAGATGTCCACAGCATGCTATGCACAAGAACCAGCTCATTACACCCGCTCCCAGAAGAACACCCGCTTCCAGAACCCAACCAACATACGCTTGCATCGATACGGTGCCCAACATCATCCTGCGCGAGCTGCCACCGGCACTCAGGGAGAAGTATAGGATGATGAGTACTGGTTTACCCCAGAAGTATGGCATGTTAATTTTTAAGCACCACGTGTCCTACTTGGTGTACTGCGGTTGGGCCAACAATGTAAACTACGAAGGAAATCGTGAAAAAAGGGCGCTTCCTGAAAATTTAAGAAGGACTATTGTGGAGGAATTGCGGCGCTATTTTTCAATTTCAGATCCTTTAATGGCATTTTGCACCATACAAGGCATCGGCCCTCGAAGGACAATCTGGTGGGGATCGAATTTGCGTGACTGTTCAACTGTTGTTTATTTTTTGTAAATGTTTTTGTAAATGTTTTGACTTTCTGTACTTTAAAAAAGGAGATGTTGCGTGTTATAACTTGTATTAATAAATAAATGTTTTTACTTACTGTACACAAGACCTGCACAATTCCAGTCCCCGAGGGCCGCAAACAGGCCCGGTTTTCAAGGTTATCCTTAAAACTGGGGCTGTTTGCGGCCCTCGAGGACTGGAGTTGTGCAGGCCTGACTGACTGTTCTGTACACCATCCTACTGTAAATGTTTTGACTTTCTGTACATAAATGTTTTCACTAGCAGTAAACCATACACCTGTTAATGTTTTGAATTGCTGTACACTTAAAATGTTTTTAAATTGTATTTGTAAATAAATGTTTTTGTACTTACTCTACCAATAAAAGACAATGTTGATTTGTTTTAAATTGTTCCATTGTCTCCTTTTATACTGTAAAAAAATACAGTGTTTCTAGAACATACTGTACAGTACGGTCCAGGCATACTGTACAGTATACTGTAGGCATGCTCAGCACTGTACAGTACATCACAAGAGTATTAAAACAATACATGCTGTACGGGTATAGAATACACATATGTACTAGAATACATGTAGAATAAATGCATACTTTTCATTTTTCGGGTTTATTATACAGTATATATAAAAAAGTATTGTATACGGTCTGAAAACAACAGCATAATGTTTCAGGTTTTCTATGAAGCTCTCAGTTACAGTATTCTATCCTAATCAATAACAACGTCCACTAAACTGTAGACTCCGGTACGTGTATTTTTTTAATTAGATTCAGCAATGTGCAGGCATTGTAACACAAAGCGATATTATCCATCGAAATCCCCCCATTTGCCGTTTTCCGCATGAGATGACAAAGTTTTCTTTTCTGAGGAAAAAAAAAAGTTAAAGTTTTACTGTAATGGTCAATCAGTCCTCTAAAGAAGTTCCCACAGTCAGTCCCACCAATAATTTTCTCGGGGGGCGTCTCCTGTTCACATGCGCATGCGCCTACTGTTGATTTGATGACACGCATATGTGTTTCAAGAAGGTTCCAATGCGCATGCACCTAGCGTTCCACCAATTGTTCAGTATCTACTGTAGAAGCTGCTCAGCCAATGATATTGCTTACAGGAGAATCGCTTCACTGTGCATTGATATTGATATTTCAAAAACAGAATAAAATACGGCAACATTACTCACCGTAGACTTTGCCAATCAGCTGGCGCCGAGCCACTGCCAGTCCCGTATTCTTGATTATACACGTCGTTGACAGGTGACAGCGGGACTACTACACCTGTAGTCAGCTGATGAGGCTGGAAATAGCTTAGGTACATGCAAGCTTGCTCGAATCTGTACGCGAAATCCGGCTCAGGCTGCAGGTATCCGGGCGGGAACAGACAGCAAGGGTTGTCTGTCACCAGGTTTTCACTGACGGTCGGACCATTATTGGAAGCCAGTGCTGGTGCTGGCGCATTGCTTGCCTGCGACTGACGTTTCTTAATTGGTTTTAACATGACCTTTCGCCTTTTGAAGTCTCCATGATCATAGATACGGGAAAAACCCGGTGATACACACCAATACCCTCCAACAAATTGTGGCTCAATACGATAAAAACAGGGATCGCTACATAACTTTTTCCTTATTGCACACTTCCACACATGAGCATCTGGTGAAAATTTGTAAAAGTCATAGTTTTCGATAAAATACTGATAAATTTGAACAACTGTTGCCATCTTATGTTGCATTAATCGCGGCCCATATTAAATAAGCGTACGTTCTGTTGGGTTTTTGGAACACGGACTGCAGTTGTGCACTCATCTCGGAACTCTCAGGACAATAGAACACCAAACACTGCGCGTATAGTTTTAATATGAAAAGCTTAAATTGATACATTATTGTAACTTCTTCCTTCAGTCCCAAGGACAATTTACAATGGACCACTGTGGTATTCTTTTAAACACCTGCAAGTCGACACATTACTGATGCGCATGCACATTACAATTCATGAATATCTGGCGGATACGCGAAGAATTGCAACCACTTAAATGCGAACCATTATCAATAAACACATCAATCGCGCATCAACCGCGGGTGTGAATGCAACATGAATGCGGTATGAATGTGGTCAGAATGCGGCATGAACGTGGTGAAGTGCGGTGAAGTGCATGGCATTTGGAAAAAATCCCCGAAAAAATTCGGAGATGTTGGAGAATAAAAGGGGCCAGGGCTGTATTGTATTGTAATTTATTGTATGTCTTTAATTGTATAGCGCCATTAATGTACATAGCGCATCACAGAAAACACACTAGATGGCGCTCAATATCTCAACAACTAAACATAGTGCACATATATACTAATAAAATATAAACAAACACAATGTGAAAGAAAATGCAAATGAAATCATATGCAAACAAAGGAACAAAAAAACACTCAAACCCTTGTAAGGACTGTTTCAAGGTCCACACGAACAAAGACAAGGAAGAACCAGGGGAGCATTGATACCTTAAAAAGAAATAAAATACATAGTGCAACACTGTAGCAATATATCAAATGGAGCTCCCAAAAGAGCACCTCTACTATATACAGACTAGAGGGCCACAGATGGAGGCTATACGGAGGAGGTGTAATCTCAAGGAAGGGAGACACACACGGAGCTCAGGTAAAAATCTCACAATTTATCCAAACACAATAAAAAATGGAGGCTTACAAGATCCCAATGGGATAACAGCATAGGACGTTGGTGATCGCAATATCACATAACAGCGTCTCTACTGCTTCAAACCGCCAAGGTGCATCACAGCCTGGAGCCGACACGTCACTTCCGGTCTTGGGGCTGATACGTCACTTCTGGTGTCGCCGCCGGTTGGAAAATGACTTCACGGGATTCCAGGCAATCTCTCCCTCTCAATCGTAGGGTCACGCTCTACGCGTTTCGCCGTTCTGAATGACGAAATGGCTTTGAGCGCATCACAGTAATAATACACATGGTAATCATAGAAATAACAAATATATAAATAACATGTCATGAGAATAAGTGCTTCAGACATAGAAGTAACATTAAGGAAGAGGAGTCCCTGCTCCGAGGAGCTTACAATTTAATTGGAAGGTAGGGAGAACGTACAGAGACAGTAGGGGGGAATTCTGGTAAGTGCTTCTGCAGGGGGGCCAAGTTTATGTATCATGTGTCCAGTATTATCCACATTCACATACAGTATTCATATGCCTCTTTAAGGAAGTGTATCTTAAGGTGGGTCTTAAAGGTGGATAGAGAGGGTGCTAGTTGGGTATTGAGGGGAAGGGCATTCCAGAGGTGCGTTGCAGACTGTGAGAAAGGTTTAAGGAGGGAGAGGGCTTTAGATACAAAAGGGGTAGAAAGAAGACATCCTTGAGAAGAAAGCAAGAGTCAGGATGGTGCATAGCGGGAAATTAGGGCTGAGATGTAAGGAGGGGCAGAAGAGTGTAAAACTGTAAAAGTGAGGAGGAGAATTGAGTGCGAGATGCGGGATTTGATCGGAAGTCAGGAGAGGGATTTTAGGAGGGGAGACGCTGAGACAGATTTAGGAAAGTGTAGAGCGATTCTGGCAGTAGCGTTTAGGATAGATTGTAGGGGAGACAGGTGAGAGGCAGGAAGGCCGGACAGCAAGAGGTTACAGTAATCATGACGGCGAGAGAATGAGGGTCTTAGCAGTCGAGCAACAGAGGAACGGGCGTATCTTTGATATTGCGGAGGAAAAAGCGTCAGGTTTTTTAAACGTTTTGAATGTGAGACGAGAATGTGAGAGAGGAGTCAAGTGTCACCCCTAGGCAGTGTGCTTGGGCTACTGGGTGAATGATGGTACTTCCAACAGTAATGAGGAAGGAGGTAGTAAGGCCAGGTTTGGGAGGAAGTATGAGGAGTTCTTTTTTTGCCATGTTAATTTTAAGGCGGCGGAGGGCCATCCAGGATGATATCGCAGAGGGACATTCAGAAACTTTAGTTTGTACAGCAGGTGTAAGGTCGGGAGTTGAAAAGTAAATTTGTGTGTTGTCAGAATAGAGGTGATATTTAAACCCAAGAGATGTTATTAGGTCACATAGAGAGAGTGTATACAGAGAAAAGAGGTCCCAGGACAGAGCCCTGGGGTGCCCCCACAGAGAGATCGATAGAGGAGGAGGAGGTCTTAGCAGAAGAGACACTGAAAGTATGATGGGAGAGTTAAGAGGAAATTCAGGATAGAGCTTTGTTTCGAATACCAAGAGTATGGAGAATGTGAAGGAGAAGAGGGTGGTCCATGGTGTCAAATGCTGCAGAGAGGTCAAGCAAAATGAGCAGAGTGTAATGACCTCTGTCTTTGGCAGCATGGAGGTCATTTAATTATTTTAGTGAGGGCTGTTTCAGTGGAGTAAGCAGTGTGTAAGCCAGATTGTAGAGGGTCTAGGAGAGAATAGGTATTGAGAAAATGGAGCAAGCGAGAGAATACAAGACATTCAATGAGTTTAGAGGCAAAAGGCAGGAGGGAGACAGGTCGATAGTTAGAAGACAGGTAGGGTTAAGCTAGCGTTTTTTGAGTAATGGTATAACTGTTGCATGCTTGAAGGAGGATGGAAAGGTATCAGGGTAGAGGGAGGAGTTGAAATGTTTCTGAGTGTATGGATTATAGTAGGACCCAGAGTATTTAGGAGATGGAAAGGAATGGGGTCAAGTGAGCAAGTGGTAGAGGGAGAAGAGGAGATCAACAGTGACATATTCTGCTTTGAGACAGTGAAAAAAGAGTCAAGGAAGGCAGGAGGAGAGTTAGGAAGTGGTGTAGGATGGGAGAAGGAAACAGAGGGGATGTTCTGACGTATGGATTCCACCTTTTCCTTAAAATAGTCAGCAAAGTCCTGAGGTGAGATGGAGGAAGAAGAGGCAGCTGAAGGTGGTTTGAGTAGAGCATCAAAGACAGAGAAGAGTCAGTGTGGGTTAGACTTGTGCGTGTTGATTAGTGAAGAAAAGTAGGTTTGTTAAGCTTGAGAGAGGGCAGAGTTGAAACAGGATAGCATAAATGTGTAGTGAAGGAAGTCTGGGAGAGTGTGAGATTTCCTCCACAGGCGTTCAGAGGAACGAGTGGAGGAATGCAGCATGCACGTGTGGGAATTTATCCAGAGTCTAGGGTTAGAAGGGCGAGGGCGGCAGAAAGAAACGAGGCATGTAGATCAAGAGAGGATAAGGCAGATTTGTAGTTCCTGACCAGGTTGTCAGGGTCTGTAGCAGAGCTGAGATAGGAGACGGAGAAGCGTAAACTGGACTCAAAGGCTGGTAAGTTAATAGAGTGCAGGTTTCTTCAAAAACGAGGGGTAGGTAGAGAAGGGGAGAAGCGAGATAGAGAGAATGAGATGAGGTGATGGTCAGAATGAAACGCTTGCGCTGCCCACGAGCAATTGTATAGTGGTAAAGTGAACACAGGCGCAAACAAATAAAAAGTGGACACTGTTAATAAGTGACTAATTGAAAACTTAAATAAGTGAGAAAGTGATAGTAATAAGTAAATACAGTTTCACCCCCTGCTCTGGAACCCACTGGAAGGGGTAGTCTTCACTCTTCCCCCATAGTAACAGCAAAACACACAAAATCCAAGGGGAGAAACAAAAAAACATTTAAGTGCAGCAAAATGGCAACGTGGAAATAAAAGCCTCCAAATGACTTGGCTCTAATGAATTGACTACTTACAAGATGTAAGAGTCAAATAGGCAGGGTTGACACAAACAGCCAGTGGCAGATGGGTGGTGAAGTTTTCATCAGAGTGGATCAGGTCCTCAGGATGAAGTGCCCCAATATTGAGAGAAAGAAACTGGCATAGCACAGATCACTCAAGGTATAAAGATTTTATAACAATAAAATAATGTACTCACATTCTAACAATTAAAAACGGGCATGTCACACTGCATTAGTGTAGGAAGACTTTAGCCAGCCAGGCTCACCGTCTCACAGCGTTCCCCACTCCTCCGCCTCAGCCTCCAGTCAGCTGTTACACTGTTCCCACTGGCGTCTGACGTCACTTCCGGTTTCGTCGCTCGGTAAGGGCTGGATCTTCCTGCAACTTCTCTGCTGTATGCTCCGCTCTGGATGAGGCTCCCACTCTACGCGTTTCGTCACGTGTTACTGTCGACTTCGGTATGACAACCTTTTGCTTTAAATAGCCTATGTCGATAGTACGTGTGCCCCTTTGAAAAAGCGCGCCCCAGCGCGAAACGTACGTCAGGTGATCCGACGGGATGACATCACTTCGCGGCACCGGTGGATACATGTAACATCCACATTGAATGTCGGAGCTGTTTCCTTCCATACGCAGGAATTGCAGCGCTACTATACCATCATCAAGCTAAGCTAAGTCCTGTTTGTAGCTTCCCTTTGTATACAATGTGCGATCACATGTATTACTACATTATAAGGAGATTCTCTTTAAGCTACTTACCTGTGCAGTCGGAGCTGTTTTTTGACCAGATGCAGAAACGGCAGCTTTAGTATACCGACACACGGCTTAGCCTTTTTGTAGCTCTCCTCCAAAAAGTTTTTTTAGTGTAAACCAGATCTAGGTAGTGACCATCCTTTTGGGTGCTGGCTGCAGTCCACTGTTAAAGGCCAAAAGAAGAGAGAGAAAGCAGGAAGGCCAAGGAGAGAGGGGTCATCAATGTGGCAATTGAAGTCCCAAAGGACAAAAACAGGAGAGTCGAAAGAAAGAAAGAAAGAAAGAAAGAAAGAAAGAGAGACAGGATTCAAAGTAAGAGAGAAAGGCAAAAGGGGGGTGAGTAGAGGTAGGTGGGCGATAGATGACTGCGACGTGGACAGGGAGAGGAGAGAAGATCTGGACAGTGTGAGCCTCAAAGGAGGGAAAATCAAGAGAGGGAGGAATAGGAAGAGTTCGGTAACGGCAGAGAGAGGAGAGGAGGAGCCCCACACCTCCACCCCTGCCATCAGGGCGGGGAGTCAGGGAGAAAGAAAGGCCACCATAAGAGAGGGCAGCTTCCAGAGCAGACTGAGTGAGCCAGATCTCCTTTACAGCAAATAGGAACAGAGAGTGAGTTAGAAAGATGTCATGCACAGAGAGGAACTTGTTAGAAAGGGAGTGAGCATTCCAAAGGGTACAGGAGAAAGGGAAAGAGGAGGGAAGGTGGCAAGGGATGGGTATGAGGATAGAGGGGTTGACACCAGAAGAAGTAGAGGTTGCATTTGGCAGGCGTGGACAAGAGCCTGTAGAAATAAGGCAGGGACTAGGATTGGGAGAGATATCCCCAGAAGCAAGGAGTAGAAGCATGGATAGAAAGAGATTGTGTGAAGATGATTTGTAGGGGTGTGATTCATTGCAGGGGATATAGCTGTGTAGTGTCAGAGGGTGCAGGAAAGAAAGGAGTTCATGTGAACTGAGAAGTGGTGAAGGAAGGAGAGATAGAGATATATGAATAGAGTTAGAGACACTGGGGTTTATACAATAAGCTCTGTATTTTTGCTCCCAATTGGAAATTTTTGCTCGTCCGAAAAAAAGGCGGGATTCACTAACATGTTCAGGGCATTTTTTTCCAGCCAAGCAAAAATATGCCAGATCGCGTGAGATGTTAGAAAAAAAACCCTGTAAGAACTGCATGGAGAAGCTGCGTCTCCATGCACGGCTCTTAAAGGTAATCGTACTGTATAAATATACATTACAATACTAGTGTACATGAGCAGGGGGTCTCCTGAACTGAACCGCATTGATTTGGGACCCCCTAGTTCATGAGATACGGACCCCGTTATGGGGTACCTGTATCCCCTGTTCTTTTAAAGCTCCTGCGTCCCGTGACCGGGGGATTTAAATCCTGCAGGGGGATACCGGCACCCCATAACGGGCCTGTATCTCATGAATTAAAGGGTCCCGAGGCTTCATTCCAAAGGGCACAGGAGAAAGGGAGAGTGGTGGGAGGGTGGCAGGGAATTGGTATGAGGTTGGAGGGGTTGACACCAGAAGGAGTAGAAGTTGCATTTGGCAGACGAGGGTGAGAGCATGTAGAAATAATGCAGAGACCAGGATTGGGAGAGATATCTCCAGAAGCAAGGAGGAGAAGCATGGATAGAAAGATAATGTGTGAGGATGATTTGTAGGGGTGTGATTTAGTGCAGGCGATATAGCTATGTAGTGTCAGAGGGCGCAGGTAAGAAAGTAAGAGATGGAGATATATGAATAGAGTTACAAACATACTGAGGCTGATAGAAAGAAGTGCATAATTTGAGAAGAAGTGAGGTCACATTAAATATAAATAGTAAAGACGGCATCACAGCAATAGTGAAGTGCTGAGATGTGCAGTCGGGGATAGATAATATCCTCCTTTCCAGCATAGATCAAATGCAGGAATCAGGGCCAGTACAGTGGCGGCCGCCTTTAGCCTCCTGCGGCCGTTTCAGAGCGAAATTTAAAACCGTGGGCAGATGCAGTGTTTGATGCGGCATGTTCCGGCATTTAAAGCCGCGGCCACGTGTATTGACAGTATTAGCGCTGTGCTTATTTAATTGTTTTCAACTGTTTTCAACATTACAGTCTCACAGTTATGTAAGGTCTGTATTAGAGGTACACAAGCAAGCTACTTGTAACTTATGGGCAGCGTGCGTGCAACATTATGGGCGGCGTGCTGTATACAAACTTTCACTGATAACTACAGTACTATTGGCGCTGTCTTGGCATGAATGCGGCATGAACGCGGTGAAGTGCGTGGCATCCGGAAAAAAAATACCCAAACCAACCGGAGATGTTGGAGAATAAAAGGGGCCGTGACAGTAGGTCTTGTAGACTTCTTCACTTCTTTTGAACTTCCTTTTACACTTCAGATGTCCTGCTACCTATAATGGGCTACTTGGAGATGGGCTGCAGGCAGCTTAAGGCTGTTCTACCTGGGTTTAAATGGGCCTGAAAAGTCACCTGACAGTTAAATTCAGTCTGCTTAATTACCACATCTGAGGCACATTCAAACAGATGCTTTTTCTAACAGGGTGTTCCCTGCCTAGATGTGAAAGCTTAATTTAATTAAGGGTTGAATGAGACAGGATTCAAATATTGATTTTACCTAAGATATTTTCAGTTGCATATACTAAAATACACACAGCAAAGGGTTGAATGAGACAGGATTCAAATATGGATTTTACCTAAGATATTTTAAGTCGCATATACTACAATACACACAGCAAAGGGTTGAATGAGACAGGATTCAAATATGGATTTTACCTAAGATATTTTCAGTTGCATACTGTATACTAAAATACACACAGCAAAGGGTTGAATGAGACATGATTCAAATATGGATTTTACCTAAGATGTTTTCAGTCACATATACTACATACACACAGCAAAGGGTTGAATGAGACAGGATTCAAATATGGATTTTACCTAAGATATTTTCAGTCGCATATACTACAATACACACAGCAAAGGGTTGAATGAGACAGGATTCAAATGTGGATTTTACCTAAGATATTTTCAGTTGCATATACTAAAATACACACAGCAAAGGGTTGAATGAGACAGGATTCAAATATGGATTTTACCTGAGGAGAGAAGAAGATGATCTGTTAGGGTAAGAGGTCCTTCCTTTTAAACTTCAGTTGTCCTGTCCTGCCACTTACATCGTGCCACTTGGAGATGGGCTGCAGAAGGACTGTATGTTGACAGCAAGACAAGGGGACATGACCTCTTATACCTAGACACAGAGAGTGCCACAGCACACAAGCATGCTGACCCAGGAGAAAAGAGAGGCCTTCCCTGCAGCAGCAACAACAACAGAAACAGATAAAAGACTCTTGTTGGACTGTTGTATGTATGTATGTCTGTATGTATGAATGAATGTATGTATGTATGTTTAAGGTGATAAGCAGCTTAGCTACCCACCCAGTTAGAAAAGGCTGGAGAACAGGTTTAGTTATTCTCCAAAGGGGAGTAGGCCTTTATTTTGTTTCTTTTTCTATGTTTGCCTTGTTAAAGGAACAGGCGTATTAAAGCAAGGATTTAATTGCACCCTAATCGGTCTCAAATAAATACCTCTGCACACATCTCTTACAGGGGGTAAACGTTGAGTTTGGTTTAAATAAAGTGCAGAGTAAATCCCTATCTGGATCTTCAAGCTCCTCCAAAAGAGAGACCATGTCTTGAAAGGTATTTTATTCAATCTCAGTGAGAGTCTAATTAGAAACTTCCTACAAAACAAATAGAAATATTTAATACAGGAATATTTATTAAAACAATGGGTAGAAACAAAACAAAAAAAAATATTTAGAATAATGAATGATAATTATTTCTCGGGTTCCAAGTCTTGATCCGTCTGTGTTCTGTAGATCTTTCTCATTGTTTTTTTGTCCCCATCTGTGCTGTGGTTGGTATGCCAATGTTTCGTGGTTTCGTAAGCTTATTCACCGATCGTCTGATCAGTTTCCTCCGAGACTCATTTTCATAGGGGTATGACAAAAGGGGATCTGCTCTTGCTTGTATCAGAGGATTCCATGTCTGCTGTAGGTGGGTGATTGGATCTCTGTGATGTTTTGCAGTCACCTTTAACTCTCCAGTAATAAACATGGTTATGTGCTTAGTCCATAGAGTCTCTGTTGAACTTTTTATATTTAGTCTACATTTCTCAAATTTCACAAATTCTTTATTAAATTAAATTTTAAAGTTCATCAGGTCTTTCTTAAACTTAGGGATATCTAAATCTAATTTAACCTGAGTGATTTCCAATTTAATCTGATTTAACAACAGTTGATCATGTTCTATTGTTGACTATCAATTCCCTAGAGCAACTATAAAGAACTATTTCCCATTTAGTTTTAAGTAAATCATTTGTCTCTCAATTGGGCAGCACTATCATACGATAGCCTCTAAGAATCATATTAGTGTAACACGGTTTCTCCCCCTCCCCCCAAATTTCATATAGGGACCAGTGCTGGGGAGATAGGCGTGTTACCAGGTGTGTGGTGCTATACTTGTAGGCTGCAGGAGTATTGGGTCGTCTGCTAGTTGCTAATGAGACAGGAACAGGGCAGGCTTAGACAGATCTCTGGGTTCTTTTTACTGGGTGGATTTTGCGCCTCCAGCTGTGATGGAACCCATGGTGTGTGGTTGTCAGTCCCCATCACTGCACTCCTTACCCCTCCTGCCCAGGAACTGACAACAGGCAGAGGTATATTTGAACTGGATTTATTATGGTGATTTCTGCAGCAGCTCTTCATGGCAGCATAGTATCTCTGAGATCCCAGGACCTCTAGATGGTGCTGGCCCGATAGTATAGGGCTCTGGTCTTGATGGTCTCTAGGCCGTCCGGCCTAGATTGGGCCTGCTTTCCCCCGATGGGGAAGACTGACAGCCTCCCTCTCTCCTTGGGGACCAGGATCAGACTCTCTAACTTTTAGGTACTCCCCTTGTTAAACTCTGGAAGGGGCGGACTCATTGATTGTACCCACCTCCAAGGGGCTGTACACAGGCCATGAGTCACCACCTTCCTTCACTTTCAAGGGAAACAGAAGGGGGTCACTGGCCCATAGATTAACCTGCTACTGCCTGGAACTTAACAGGACTTACATAGCAGATATACTATGTGGGTAAAGAAAGGTACAATGGGAAATACCCTGTTATACTCACCCTGGGTGAAACTCCCGACGACCTCGCTTGGCTCCGAATGTGCTGCACCATCTGTTATCCTGAAACCTACAGAATGACAAAATAGACACATGATCAAAACAGATACATCAGTATATTAATAGACACCATCTTGTCATCCATTGATAACAATGAGGATAATTAGTTGAACATAACCAAAGGTATCACACTAATGTTAATACCGGGGGTTCGGCTTTTTAACCAGCTGCCCATCATCATCTTCTACCCATAAAGAGTAGACCTTGGGTACACCAGCTTCCTGGCAGACCTCTACCCTGTCTTTATAAATATAGATTCCAATCACTCACTCTCCCATTAAGGAACATATGCGGGACTCGGTGATAACGTCTTTGTAATTTGTTTTGCACTGCAGGTATTCGGTTACAGCTAACCTTAGCCACTCATGACGATGGTTTTCTATATCCTGCATTATGGGCTCAGGAACATACGGCAAGTGGTACCCGTGAGACTGCCAGAATCTAGCTCTTATAGCCTGGTCAGCTCTGCTTAATCTAAGTATCTTTCGACCAGCTCCCTGGCCGGGTAGTATTCAAAACCCTGGATGTTGTGGGTTTATTTTTCATTTAAGATGTTCAGAACCCTTAGGGATGCATAACCCCAATTTGATCTCGCTTTCTCCTACAGAGAGCTTCAGCTGACTCCTCCCTAGTGAAGGCACATTCCTCCCACCAATGGTCAACTATAGGGCCATTCCGTAGAATGAACCTTGTGTACTTTAACTCAGAGGCGTACCCCTGGAACCAATTACATTGATCAGATGATAGGGGTTCAGACCCAGCCCTATCAGATCTGGCATGCACATGGGACAAGGAATTATATGAGCCAGACGGTGAAGACATTAAAGACACTTCTGACTTCGACCTGAGGACCTTCTAAATGACTGAAAGGATCTTCTACTCCCTGGTTTCTTTACGCATCTTCAGTAGCTACTTGTATTTCTCCTTCTGGCTCTGAACTTTCACTTAGCCATCTCCCACCTGCAGCTATTGTCCATGCCCGGCAAAAAATTAAAATAGGGACACAGTGCATAAAAGGTGGCACAAATTGGATAGCCTCCCACACCCTGATCTCTATCTGAACAAGCTCTTGTCCAGATAATATATTGTGCATTCTTCTATCTATTTTCATGGATCAACCCCAATTCTACGGACACAGAAACCTGCTTTCTTCTGCTGTGCCGACCATAAGAAAGTGAATGTTGGAAGCTGTTTCGAGGCCAATGCCAAAGGTGCCTAAAGGAAAGGTTACGCAAGGTTCCCAAGGCAAAGAACCCTGGCCCTTTGTATGTGAAGAAGAAAATGGCCCAAATCAATGAGAATCGACTTTTTTGGATGGGCCCCAGATTTGCCCTGTCATGATAGAGGGGGTTTGGTCCGGGATTAAAGGGGTTACACCCCATTTGGCCACCCTTTACTCTCACTTGGGGCAAAGGGTTAACTGGACTGTGGTCCAGTAATGTGTTTTTACCTTGCTTCAGCATCCTAATGTATATTCCCCTGTATTGTTTCTGTTCCAGTGTTGCACCAACACATACACTGGGATTGATGCGGGAGGCTTAAGGGGTTAATGAGCTACAGCTTAGGGAAATACAAATATGTGTGGTGTCTTTTCAGAAATATCTGGGCTTCAACAGGCTTGATTGAAGTTGGGTGTGAAAAGTACAGATGGGGTTTAGTGTACAGTATGTTAATACCTAAGTTGCAGGCCAAGGGTATATTGCTGTTAGAGACAGCTAGGACCCAGTCTGGAGCATTGGGTGTGAAATATAGCACCTGTGACAAACGTTCCCTAGACAGGGGGCCCAGCTTCAAAGCCTTTCTTGACAAGGTGTTTTATGGGGGCCAGGGGTGCGGTTACCGAAGGCGATATCAGAATGAGTGACCTTATTAAATATAAGAATACCATGAGATGTCCTCGGCTGAACGTGCTAAAAATTACATATGTGTAACCGGGGGACCGAACCGCAAATAACGATTACAGACACATGATGTCTAGCAGGTACTTAATATCTCTCTTCATTTTAGTATTACACGGTAATATTTAGTCTCATTGGGAGCGTCATGCGTGCCGGAATGTATTAATATGGAGTCACTAGGTCTGTTTTTATACCAACTAGGCTACTTAGTGCCCCCTTTTCTTTATACCAACTGGGGGGTTCTCTTCTACTATATGGATGTTAGTACCCTATCCTTGGTGGGTGTCACGGGCGACCTTCGATCGATTGGATCATTTTGAATGTAGTGTCTTATGATTCTCATTGTGATACAATTATTTGTGGTCATTTTTGTTGTATATTATAAAGATTTATATATTAATTTCGGTTTTCTGGTTCTCCTTTTCATGCGCTCCTATTTTTGTGTCTGTATGTGCTGATTATGCCCTGCTGATCACGGGAGATTAGGAGCTGCTGGGGAGACTGGATTAGCCGAGGGAGAGCAACTGGATGGATAGCGTGCACAAATACCCCCTTTTTCATTGTTTTAAATTGTTTCATTGTTTAATGCTTATTTTCTATTTTGCATGTCTGGAACAGGGCAAAAATAACGTGCAGGAAATCCTCCCCCCCACCTTGGTGCAGGAAACACTCTCTGTAATACTGCCCGGTAAGACACAGTTATTGATTTGATGTAATTTTTCTGGATTTTTGTTGATGTTTTTTATGTTGCCCATTGACTGCCATTGGGGCACATCATGCACATATTATTATATATGGGCATGGTTTAACACTGTGCCAATCAATGGGTAGTGGGGGTGGAGTGTGGAGGTAGTTGCACTGGGGGTGGTTAAGCTTCACAGGTGGGTAGAAGAGTAGGGGGGTTAACCTTTTAATTACTATAGCGGGTGGGCAACCAAAAAAAAATGCAATACATTACAATGAAATAAAAACAAACAATTGCCAAAACATGTTTTGCTTGCACAGTGATTCTCTATACCCAGAAAGGGACATAGATAAACACATTGGCAGTCATGAACAACCTAAAAAAAACCACAATTAAATAAAAGCCAATCAATGTGTTTCTGACCTTTGCTGTCTTCACCCCATCGTACTCGGGCACCATCTCTTGATCCACAGTGCAATGCTCCTCAACAGCCAATGCGATGAAGTCAATGATCATATGTTGGATACCAAAAATTAGCTATAGCGCACAGGTGAGAAGAAGAAAAAAATATATAGGGAACATTACTAAGCCAATTCGGATGGTGATTGCTATTGGCAAGTATAAAATTATTCCGTTCAACTGTTTTATTGAACATTTTTGTTTTTAGTTTCCCTTGATCTACATAGATGACGAGATCCAAGAACTCTACCTTTTCTTCACTATACATAGTATTTAAAACCAGATTGAATGGGTTTTGATTAAGATAAATCAGGAAGGCATCCAAAGATTCTACATCCCCTCTCCAGATGAACAGAATATCATCTATATAGCGAGATGCGAGGGGAAGCACCACGTGATCGGAAGAATCAGTGTGTGTGGTGACGCCGGCAGAGAGAGACGCGGGTCGCCTCGCCTAACGGCTGAGTGTCTCCTAAACATCACACGGACTATCTGAGGACTGTGACACCATGAGGGAAGGACGCGGGGCGTCTGTTCAGGCAGCGGTGTGAGTGTTTGCTGCAGGAGAGAGCTGAAGTGGGGCTCTTGCATCACAGATATATCCTTGCTGTTTTAGCTTAAATAAATTGTTTTGTATTTGAGAGCGCTGTCTCTCTTTCTTCCTTTTCCTTTCCTTATTCTTTTTATCATATCCATATGGGAGCTTATCACAGCCTACCAGTTTACAAGAAGTCTGGAAGCATGGATTCATTTCAAGATCACATCCAGCTGAGACTATCTGCTCTGTGCCCTAATTGATTTGACATCTTGTAAGTGCATTTCTTTATAGCAGGAATGTACTTTTAATATTTACAGATTACACTATGTTTTGTTTTCTTCTTCTCTTCTGTGTGCTATAGGTCGTTTTTACTATCCTACTGTGATTTTATCTCTCTGGGTGAGAGTCTGGGCCAGCTGCAGGGAGAGTATTAGATATTTTCTGTATATACGGCAGGCCTGCACAACTCGTAAAGCGAGAAGGGCCGAACTGCTCCATGGAAAAAAAAATTGGGCCACACGGGTAAAATCATCATCATCATCATCATCATCATCATCATCATCATCATCTCTCCTCCAGCACCTCTTATCATCATCCTCATATCTCCCCCAGAACCCCTCACTATCAACCTTTGCGATACTCCCCATCTGTCTCTCATACCCCAATCTCTCCCCCTCACCCACACACATAATACTCCCTCTCCACATCAAACACACAATACCCCCCTGCACACCCCACAAAGCCAACACCGCCCCTGCACCCACACATTCCACCTGACATCACTTTCTCCCCCCCCCTGCACTCACATCACTTCTCCCCCCTGCACCTCATCATCTCCCACTGCACCTCCTCTCCCCCACCCTGCCACCTCACATCCACTCTCCCCTGCCCTCACTCACACCACTCTCCCCCCTGCACCTCACAACCACTCCCCCCCCCCCGAAACTCACATCACTCTATCCCCCTGCACCTCACATCACTCTCCCCCCTGCACCTCACATCACTCTCCCCATTGCACCTCACATCATCCCCCCTGCACCTCCAATCACCCCCCTGCACCTCCAACCACCCTCCCCTGAACCTCTAATGACCCCACCCCTGCACTCCAATGACCCCCCCTGCACCTCCAATGACCCCCCCTGCACCTCCAATGACCCCTCCTTCACCTCCAGTGACCCCCCCTGCACCTACAATGACCCCCCCCCCCACACTCCAATGACCCCCCCGCACCTCCAATGACCCCCCAGCACCTCCAATCACCTCCTATCACCCCCCTGCACCTCCAATCCCCCCTGCACCTCCAATCACCCCCCGCACCTCCAATCACACCCCCTGCAACATCCATCACACCAATGCACCTCCCATCACCCCCCTGCACCTCCAATCAACCCCCCTGCACCTCCAATCACCCCCTGCAACTCCAATCACCCCACCTCCCTCCAATCACCCCTGCACCTCACCCCGCACCTTCACATCACTCTCGCCCCTGTACTCAACTACTCTCCCCCCTGCACTCACATCACTCTCCCCCTACCCTACACTCACTCGCCCCCCCTGCCTCACATCACTTCTCCTCCCCTGCACCTCACATACTCTCACCCCCTGCACATCACATCACCTCCCCCCTTGCACCACATCACCCCCCTGCACCATCCAACCACCCTCCCCTGCACCTCCAACACCCTCCCCGCACCTCCAACAACCCTCCCCGAATCCAAACCACCCTCCCTGCACCTATGACGACCCACACCTGCACCTCCAATACCCCCACTGCACCGCCAGACACCCCTCACCTCCAGTGACCCCCTGCACCTCCAATGACCCCCCCCTGCACCTCCAATTACCTCCTATCACCCCCTGCACCTCCAATCACACCACCTGCAGTCACTATCAATCACCACCCCCCTGCAACTCCAAACACACCCCTGCCACCTCCAAAACACCCCCCTGCACCTCCAATCACCCCCCCCGCACCTCCAATAACCCCAAACAGCACTCCCATATCACCCCCTCAGCACCTCCATAATCCCCCCCTCCACCTCCAATACACCGCCCCCTGCAACCTCCAACACCCTCCCTGCACCTCCAATCACCCCCCTGCCACCCCCAATCACCTCCCCCTGCACCTCCAATACACCCCTGCACTCCAATCACCCCCCTGCACCTCCCAATCACCCCTGCACAATCCAATCACCCCCCCGTGACACCTCCAATCAACCCCCCCCTGCACCTCCAATCCCCCCCCCCTGCACCTCCAATCACCCCCCCCTGCACCTCCAATCACCCCTGCACCTCACCCCCTGCACCTCACCTCCCCTGTACCTCACCTCCCCTGCACCTCACCTCAATGCACCCCACCACAATGCACCTCACATCAACCCTGGGACCACGGGGAATCGCCACCATTTTTTTTTTTTTAAAGTTTTTTTTTTTTTTTAAATCTGATCGCGGGCCGCACAGAGCGGCCGGGCGCATGTTGTGCAGGCCTGATATACGGTAATACATGTGCACCCTTCAATTTGTTTAGTTTATATTGTAAAGCGCAGTTCTCTTTGTTCTGTATCTGAATGGTCATATGTTCATTGAAGATCAGTCTCTGGAAAGTTCTTTCATTCTTATCTTTATTCTTTCTTTCTTCTCTTCTATTTCTCTGCTGTATAATTCAAAATGGGCGGGCATCAAATGAGATGGACAGGTCTTATATAAGGCCTGTGATGTCAAATTTGAGTGTCAAATGGTACACCGATTGGCTGTCTACCATATGACAAGTTCCCTTTTTTTATGGATTTGGCAAAATTAAAAAGGGAGGGAAGCCAGCCAATCAGGTAGTATATGCATACTGGGTGTGGCCAAATGTATACAACAAAAGACAGAAAAGCCCAAAGCTACATCCAATATGAAAAAGTAGCAATCCTTTTGACACTTATATATATATTGTGGCAGGACGGCCTCGCGGCGGGGTCAGTAAGATGCTAGACACGGTGGGAAACGTTCAACTATAGTGGTTTATTAGCCACAACCAAAATAAAGTACGGGTGCACTGTCCCTTTAAGAAACTACTTTCTTTGAAAATTAAAGCCTGTTCCCTTTAGGGAAACTAACTCACTTCTTGAGCCCTTACTAACAAGACAGCCAGCTAATCTGGACATGCCCAAAACATATGCAACACAAAGTATAACCAATAAGTGTAATAATAAAGTCTTATCTGTTGCAGCTCCAAACAGCAAACAGGAACACGGTTCCGGGGAGCAGGCTGTGTCCAGCCTCGCAGCAATGTTTATCTTTATCCTGGGTTGGGGTCCCAGCTGGTCCCAGCAGCAAAGCTCCTCGCAGGACTGGGGACCAGAGCAGCAGCAGCTGCTACGGCTTCCAAGCCGGGAGAGTTCTCTCCACCTTCCTGTGGAAAAATAAGCTCACTTTGTGTGAGCAATTTCCTGCTTTTTAAAGCACTTGTTTCACTGATAGTTCAGCCCCTGTTTAATCAGTCTTCATCTGTGCTTTTTCTGTCTGAGGAGATTAACACTCTGTGATCTGGCTACAGCATCTCTCCATTCACTGTCACAGCCTACTGAGTCACTCTGTCACAATATATATATATATATATATATATATATATATATATATATATATGTAGCCATGCTGTAAAATGGACTACAGTCATCTCTCCTGCTGGCAGTAAGGCCTGGTAAGTTATGGGAATGCCAGCAGTAATTATGGAGGTTTGCCCTCATACCCTGGTGGGGTGCCCTATGTATGGATGGTAGTGGCCACATACTCTGAATCCATAATTAGTGATGTCAGAGTTGTGCCTGCCCCCAGAGGATACATAAGGCACAGCACTGCTCAAAAGTTAGTGGTGGTAGATGTTGAAGTAAGGAGCAAGTCTGCGTACAGACTTGGGAGGAGGTGGCTCACTAGTGCTGTAACTAGTGGCCCGGGAAATGATAAAGGGACATTAGACTACCGGAGCCTAGACTGTGACCAGGGACATGGCACAGGGAATATCTCCCTGAGGGGAGATAGGGAATCCACCAGATTGGAAAGATATACCTTTCAAAGGGTGGTGCAGTGATCATGAGTGGCTGAGCACAACCGCTGTGAGGGGCAGCTGGCCCACCTCACCTCAATAAAGATGACCTTGTTCAATTATACCCTTGTGTGTAAGTGTGGAGTGATTACACAGAGGAGTGCACCACAGAGGATTTCCTCACCAGGACCATCCACTAGCGGACGCTGGGATCCTGATGAGGTGGAGGCGCTGCACTGGATATAGGTAGGACTCATGCACACTACCTCAGCTGCCTGTCTGGGTTGGCAATCCCCACACAACATCATGCGGGAGACTCAGGAGTCCTGTTGCCAACAGGTGCACCACCAGACACTACACTGTAATGGGGACTGGTTAGACCACAGGGGCCAATGTGAGATTGGGTGGGTCAGGCTAGGCCAGAAAATCCGTTACATATATATAATATATATATATATTATGTGGTATGCTTTTTTTTTTTTTTTAGCTTGCTGGGATTCTGTGAGTTTATTAACTTTGTCCAGCTGGTCTCACTGTTTTGGAGGTTAGTGACCCCTCAACCAGGGTTTAAGCTCGCCCCCCCCTCTTTTAAAATTAAGGGTTTTTTTTTCATTTTGCTGGTTTGGACAGATCAAATATGAACATGCTTCCTTTAATTATAGAGGTAAATAAGAATTGTAATCAGTTAGTGTTAGGATTGGCCAAAGGGTTTAACCAAATTACCCTTTTTCAAGAGAATATATAGGTATTTCACTGTGTATTTTTGTCATATTGGATGTTGCTTTGGGCTTTTCTGTCTTTTGTTGTGTGTTATTGTTGCAGTAAGACTGTAAAGACACGTGGGTCTGAGCATAGGCTTTTATTAAGCCTCAAAAAAGGGGAACACAAATAGAGCTTACAGTCAGCATATGTGATTTAAAAAAAACATAAAACAGCTTACTTTCAACAGGTTTAGAACAGTCAGTTCAAACAGTCCAGAATAGGGTCCTTACTGAGAATACTGAGTCCTTAGCAAGCCTCAGTATTTAGTAACCAGAGGGGTTTGGTATAGTTCTATGTAGTGTACCTTCCTAAACTGGAGCGAGCATCCAAACAGATAGACTTTCTTGCAGGGCATCCTTGTGCCTCCAGGAGAGATTCAGGCTGTGTCAGACTTGATCACAGACACAGAGTACTGAGAGCTAGAGTATTTTAAAACTCCCTAACAAACCATCTGAGCAGACTAATTAGTGCCGCCTCTTCTCAGACTGAGATTAACCTGCTCAGTACTGGGCTCAATCTCTACACACAGGTCTCACATGGATGATCATCAGACAGGGAGTCCACATTGTCACAGTTATTGTAATGTGATGAAGTAATTTTATTCAAGGCATAGATGTATTCAAACTGGATGACCCCTAGTGTGCATTTTTAAGGATTTTAACAAGAAAAAGGAAGTTGAAAAAAGTTAGATGGATCATGCGGATAAGTGCTATGAAAGTATGTGAAAGCAAAAGTTATGCTTAAGGTTGAAAAGTGGAAGAGAAAAAAAATACTCAAATATAAATATATACTGTACATATTTAATACCACAAACTGTATGAATAAAGTTATATTTGTTATTATATACAGTAACTACAGTTTATTCAAAATTGCTGTACAAAAGTCCTTGTAGATATTAAAAATGTTTTGTACCTGCTGAACAATAAGCTAATTTGCCCGAAGCACATGGGTAGTGGGATATGAACTAGCTTCATCCCCAGTGATGTTACCACTGTACTGTACTTTTTTCTAAATCAAATACCATAACAATTAAATTCAATGCAATTTGAATATAAATGATCTTGTGAAGTGAACTTTAAGGAACAAATGATATATCATGCTGAATTTGTTAAGTCAATAATTAAACAGTTATTAGATGTAATTGACTTGATGTCATGAAATTGAACCAAGAGATTTAATAATGGTAAGGAAAATTATTGAATCCTTACTTTTAATAGAACATTGCAAGTCCTTTTAATTACCTTTAATAATCATCTCTAAAGACAAGCTCAGTGTACACAATTAAATTAGATACATGCAATACAAATACATATTTAGAATTATGCAACTGAGGTTCACCCATCTCCAAAGAGTTTATACTAAAACAGTTTTTTTTTGTTTTCAAATCAATGCATGTTAGATTAAATATTTATGTTAGATTAAATATTTGATTTTTCTTGTGATAAAAAATTATTACAGCAAGCTTCTTTTTAAATGCAAGCGAAGTAGTGAACGGCGGTGCATCTGCTGTTGGAAAAAATGTGACCAATACTGCAAGGGAACTAGGTGCAAAAATTTATTGGAGGCACGTTTAAAAACAGTAAGAGAACACGGATTACCACACGAAACGCGTAAGAGTGTTCTCTTATTGTTTTTTAACGTGCCTCCAATAAATTTTTGCACCTAGTCCCCTTGCAGTATTGGTCAAATTTTTTCCAGCAGCAGATGCACCGCCGTTCAATACTTCACTTTCAGATACTCCAAGGTAGGAGCACACCGACAGCACCAGGAAATTCCACAAGGTCAGCAGTGAGTAACTTTATTTCAATTGTTACTTCATTCATGTGATCATCCAGTTCCCAACCACTCTGATTACCACACAAGATATACCTGTTGTAGGCTAGTGATGTCTATATGGGTGGTGTCTAAGGGACATTCATATTTGGATATTGGAATCCTGAGTTTATTGAGCTGTTTTTTGTATGGAAGAAAATGAAGATTCAAGCTATATAACTTCAATACATAGTATGGCTAGCATCACTAGGGGTCTATCCTCTATTTTTTCTTTTTAAATGCAACAGATATGTGTGTATAAAGTAAACCACACAGATAAAAACGTATCTACACTATTTTATTTCTTAATTGCTAATGTTTTACAACTATTCTGTGGTATACTAGATTTAGTGCTGGAACATGCAGAAGAAAAATGGTACTATTCAGTGGCAAACTAATTACTTCGAATATATAGTATGGTCTGTTTCCTGAAGGAAAATACATTTTAAAATTCAATGTAGAGAAAAATTAAAAGTACTAGCAGACACATTGGTCCTGAAGAAAAGCAGATTTGTTGTAGGTTGTAATACCTTTTAGCAGATCGACATTAGCGTTCTACATAGATTAAATCCTGGTGTATGTAACTTTCAATACCTCATACTGCACCGACACACTTTATTCGAGCAAATACCCGGTATGTACCTGGCAGATACCTGGAATGCGCCGCTCCTCACCTCTGACAAGCCCCGTTGCGTTTGCCTTCCCAGCCTGGGTTCATGCCTGGCTGACGGGCGGCTAATCTGTTAAATGATAATGATAAGGATTTAATAGGCTGCAATGCTTCGCGTGTCTACCAGATGGCATAAATTCATGAATTGTAATGCAGTATATATATATATACTGTGCAGTATTGCAGCCAGTGGGAATAAAATGCTTAAATCCCTGCATGGAAAATACCTCAATGCACTCGGGCAGAAAACAGTCACAAACCTCAATACACCCGGGTATACCCGAATTCGTGGTACTAGCCAAGCTCGAATAAAGTGTGTCGCCAGTGTACATCTGTAGCCAATGCTATTACAAACAGAGGAGTGCTGCAGTGGGGCCTGCACAAGGCACCAGCGGAGAAGCATATACATAAAAAGAAGAAACCGGCGCCTTACAAGTCCATAAGTGAAATGGAAGTCCAAAAGTGAAGGAAAAATGTCCCTATATATAGGCCCTTCTGATCCTCAAAGGCCAGATGATCTAATGTCGCTTCCACCGTGGAATTCGTGATATGTGAAAAAAACAAAAAGATCAATAGTGCTATATGCCAACAATGACTGATATTAAGACTGACACACATAAAGTACAAACACACCACTGACAACAATGAAGATAAACAATACAAAACAAGACACTACCCAACAAATAAAACAAACAATAGCAAGGCTGAAATTAAAAAAGCTAATTTAATAAAAGATAAACAACTTAAAATGGTAAATACCCAGATGACTGAGAGACCGCTGGTCCGGAGGTCTAAAACCAGGACCCTACTCACAGAAAAATAGATGTAAGCAGGCAGTGGAAGTCAGTACTGGAACGAAGCGTCTTTCCCTCCGATTACACAGCGGAGCGTTTCCTGGATGCACTCCTGGAGCTCCCTGCGTCTCAAGGGCGGATACTCCATCACTGAAGGGCGGGCCCAAGGATTGGACTCTTCTTCTGCCTCCGACTCACGTCTGCCACGCTCCTCTCGTCACTCCATCAGATCAACTAAAATTCCCTACGCGTTTCATGCGCATGCGCACACTTCTTCAGGAGTAGTTTATCAGAAGTGTACACCTTCTTTTTTTCTGACCAGCGGAGAAGCAACCATTGTTTTGAATAGGCTGCATGCAAAAAGGGGGAAGAGCTATTAGGATAAGTCACCCACAGGAGCATGCCACAGGTTGCAATTACGCTGGTTACATCTGTTGGTTTCTTCATCTACAGTATATAGAACTATTGTATGTTAGTTTGTTAAAAATATCACAACCTACAACTAATCTAATGTACAAAAATAAACAATCAATTTTTCTAGTGATACTTGTAACAGCAATTCCAAATAATGGTTTTGTTTAGAAATCTGCAAACAAATTGCATTTTTTTCTAGTTAGTGGTAGTACTGTATGAACATTAGAATTCAGCAAGTGTAAGCAGAGTGAATGGGGATGCGACTCTATAAGGAAAATACAAGAAGAAATGTAGTCTACTACAGAGTTTTCTCAGGTTAAGCATTACTGATGTGCAACATTTTCTTTGAGTTTAACACAGATTCGGAAAACCAAGGTAACAATCTAAAACAGATGAGGTAGAATCAGAAAGGATATCAAACATAAAAACAGACAGGGCAATACATGGATTATAGAGACAGCGAGAAATGTGGAGAGCATGAACAACCACGCCTCCAGAGGGAGATGGGCCACATTGGGTGTACTGCAAAAATTGAAAAATATCAGTGAAACGTTGAGAACAAATATTTAAAATTCGGTTAGTGTGAGAACAGATGCAAATAACATGAACCCTAAAAAAACAGGCAAGAAGAATCCCACAAACAACTATGACACATAAGGGTACAGTATGCTTAAATATCAAAGAATCAATTTATTTATACACAACTAAATGTACTAAAAAAAAATATTAAAAAGAGTAAACATTGTCATCAACAGAAAAGGACACCCTACACATATACTGTATGTGAAAATCAAAACATGTCTTACAATCATATACATATATGTAGTATGTGTGGATACCATTCCTCATGAGGGGAAATCACATGGAACCCCCTCAGGTTAAAATCTGCAGATGTAACCCGGGTACAGAGAATGCAGTAAATATGCAAACACAGAATACAGATATATATATATATGTCCAAATCAGCAACAAAAACAAACATGCATACAAAGGTAAGTAAACATCTAGATACTCAGTAGAAATAGTTAGAGAAAAGGTAAACAACAATAAAATGCATAAAATATATACTATTACACAGTAATCCAGTGTCTGAAAAGTCCTGCTGCTAGAGTCCAGGGAGGTGATTCCAAAACTTCTAAAACAACTTGTATAGAAAAGGGAAGTCCTCCAGTGCATAGGCTCAGTTCACCATCCCAAGCAGGTATATGTGGGAGAAAACAGACACACAGAACAAAACAAAACAAAGAGTATATTATCAGTATGTACTACCAAAATTTTGCAGCACCTCACTAACTAGCAAACTCACACTTACATGTGCAGATCCACACTAGAGTTGAGGATGTAGCATTCCACAGTAGAGTAGCTTAAAAAGAGTATAGAAAACAAAAATAGCATAATACATTTTAAAATAAGGTAAATAAAAAGTGGATGCACTCACAAACGACTCTGTTAAAAAGGCATTGGTGATTAGCTTTCCAGCCTTGTGTTCCTCTGCTCCAGTCCAGCTCTCCCACGTCTGTCCCTCTGCCTTGTGGCTAATGGGTTGCTCCATGGTACTTGGATCACCTGCTCCTGAGTGCCTCTGTGTCCCTGCTTCACGGTGGCTCTCTCAGGCTTCTCGCAGCCTGGTTTGTGCCCTCCGATTCCGTGCTTACCAGGGTCTGGTTTGCGCAGTGCCACAGAGGTCTGCCGGGGGTTAGCTGATTTGCCAGTTGCTCGTTTCAAGGAGTATGGTGGCTTACACTTAAAATAGGCACAAAAGCGTTAACACAATTTTATTTCTTTAAAAGCTAGTATAACAGGGTGTGTCACATTGTACCTTTCTTTCCCCACATAGTATATCTGCTATGTAAGTCCTGTTAAGTTCCAGGCAGTAGCAAGTTAATCTATGGGCCAGTAACCCCCCCTTCTGCTTCCCGTGAAAGTGAAGGAAGGAAGATAGTGACTCATGGCCTGTGTACAGCCCCTTGGAGGTGGGTACAGTCCATGAGTCCGCACCTTACAGAGTTTTACAAGGGGAGTAGCAGTGCTGGACATTAAGGACTTTGTCAAGGCCCTCTCTGCCCCCTCATCCACGTGTAGCTCGCAGAGGGTAAGATATATAGATCTCACGGTTCAGGAGTTTGTGCTGACAAAATTTCCTGATTATATAGATAAAGTGGGTGGATACAGTACTTAACCTGTCGAACGAGGTCCATTACATTAAAAATACACCGTCACTTCTGTTGATTCAATGCGCATTGAGATGTAAAAGAATATATAAGATGAGCGCAGAAAATAGTGAGAACATATAGAGCAAATAGTAAATCAGTACCCATCAATGCACAACTTCAGTCATACAAACAGATAAGAGGTAATGGCATATAACATAAAAGTGGATGACGGCCCTGTGTAAGTTATGATCTTCAAATGGTATCTTTAGCCTTTTTCCTGGTTGTTGGAACTTCTGTGCAGTCCCCAGCTGGCTATTTCTCCCAGTACTCGCCTTAGTCTTTCTGTTGCATACTTCAATGCACATTGAATATACATCGAATATACATTCCTCTTTGCTTTATTTATTTTCTAAAGAAGCGAGGCAGAGGAAAGTTATTTCAAAGGATCTCAGCATGAGAATACAGGATATGTACAACAAAGGACATGGAATTTTACAGATCAAACGCTGGTTACTTACTTTGGACCTCGATTTAGAAAAAAGCACTGTTAGCTATCATGCCCGTGGTCAGCGAAAAAGTATAAAGCGGAGTCCCCCAGTCACCAGAGTAAGTATTTTTGTTTTCATTCTGTAATTACTGTACTAATTATACAAGCTTCTTGCATATCAAAATGCATTTTTTTGTTTACTTTTTTCCTTTGGAATTATTTTAGAGCCAAAAAATTACTGAAAATATAACATGTTTTTTTTTCTCTTGCTGCTTTTATTACTCTAAAAGAATCTTGCATATCAAAATGCATTTTTTTGTTTACTTGTTTTCTTTGCAATTATTTTAAAATACTATAATAAACACTAAACTTTAAAATCGATGGGCTAGGAGGGGGACAGAAAAACAACGTGTCTCTGCGCAGAGGTCACGTGAGACTGTTCCTGTGGAATTCTTCCGGTGGAGGCTGTGCAGATTACCCATGTCTCTCCGTTGTTTGGTACGTAACTAGATAGGGTCCGGACCCCTATGTTTTGGCTATACAGCAGAGACACGTTGTTTTTCTGTCCCCCTCCTAGCCCATCGATTTTAAAGTTTAGTGTTTATTATAGTTTTTATATTGTGTGTGCTCTTTATTCCTTCTACTGTTAGGGTCAATAATAAATTTGTGTCCCTCAGTGCGCCTGTCTGCCTATCTTTTCTCTTCTCTGTGAGCTCCCATCCAGGAGCTCACGTTTATAGGGGGTGTAGTGTTCCTTAGTCAGACGGCAGCAAGAGGTTCCCCTTCCATTGACAGCACCAGCGCGGAGTGACTACCCTGTATTTTAGAATACTGTTAACAGTACTGTATGTCATGTAGTTCTTTTGACTTATTTTGGGGCCTAACAAATTGTTCTCTTTTCTTTTAAACTGTAGAACGGAAAAGCGTCTGGTGGACGAAATCAGCGAGGCTAATGATGAGCGCTGTGCAGCAACAGTCAAGACAGTTCTAGAGAACAGTCACAATATCACTACATCTGAGACCAGCATCAGGGTTATGAGATGCCAATTGGGATGGAAATATGGACGTGTAAAGTAAGTGTCTTACTGTAATAAAGTGCAGTATATTGCAATAGTTTGCAGAGTAACAGAACAGGGTTGCCGTAGTTAGGACAGTACAGATAAAGAGGCCTATGCAGAAAGGGCCGAAAAATGGCATTCGCCAGGGTTTCAATTCGCCAGGTTTTTGGCGTGTTAACCTCGCTGTATGCAGGGAGGGCCGAATCCCTGGCGAATGAATGCGCCACCACCATTTGATATAATGGCGAGTAACCGGTGGCGAGATGGCTGCCTGGCGAAAAGCTGCCGAGAAGCCGTCCCCTGGCGAGTTGTGTTTGCAGCAGAGAGAGATCCGCTGCTCTCTCGGCGCAAACATCAGCACATTAAAAATTATTTAAAATACATTTTTACTGATAGTGTAGATGTGCAGGGGGTCTCCGGAGCTGAACTGCATTGGTTTCAGGTACGGGGACTCCCTGCTTCCCGAGATACAGGCCCCTTTATGAGGTGCCGGTATCCCTCTGCATTTGAAGGTCCCGATCACGTGACCGCGGAATGTAAAGAAAGCAGAGGGATACCGGCACCCCACAAAGGGGCCTGTATCTCGGGAAGCAGGGTTCCCCGGACCTAAAACCAAAGCGCTTCAGCTCCGGAGACCCTCTGCACATCTACAGTATAAATAAAACACACATATCAAAACACAATCATTCCTTACCTTAGCGGCTATGTGCTACGGTAACGAAGCAACATTAATGTATTTTTAATAATAGTGTACTGTGAGCAGGGCGTCTCTGAGCCACAAATCAATGCGGTTCAGCTCAGGGGGCCCCCTGCTCCCGCACAATATTATTAAAATACAGAAATGCTGCTTCATTACCATAGCGTATAGCCGATAAGGCAATGAAGGATTAAGGCAGAATAGCATGTTTATTGGGGACAATTGCCCCCACTAAACATTGCAATAAACAACATACACCCCCTGTGTATTTAAAACCCATAAACAAGAATAAATACATTAAATACATATAGCACTTACCCATTACCGGTTGCCACGATGAAGGCCATCCTCATCTTCATCCTGACCATGCCCCCTCTGCTGCTGCAAAACAGACACAAGAATGAATATATCCAAAGTAATGTCCCCTAACCCCTTAATCACCATAGCGGTTATTAACCGCTACAGTCATTAATGGGTTAACCCACCCTCACCCACCACTCAGGATGCCTACATACCTCCCACAGTAACCCCCCACCCCATGAGGCCTAACCACCCTCACCCACTAGCCACAAGGGAGGCCTACCCACATACTGTTGGGGAACCCCCCCCCCCAACACCTACAGTACAATAATGTGCAAAATAACTATTATCCAGATAGGGATAATAGATTATTTGCCCATTATTAAAAACATTAACTAGCATATTCAAATAAATTAAGTACTACTGACCTTATCAATAAGAAGTCTCAGTCGCCAGCAACATCCTTGTCTTGCCCACAAAAAACATAGCCAATACAAAGCCAATACATTGAAATTACATTCAGATATCAATTAACCCCTTAAACACCTTATCGGATAATAACCGCAAAGGTAATTAAGGGGTTAAGCCACACTGGCCCGATACCCACACTTCCACCCTAATTTTGATATTTGTTTTCATCATCAAATATGATTATATATATATATATATATTATAGACCATAAGATACCGGTGCAACACGACATCAAGGGACAAGCACGCAGGTAAGTAATCAAAATGTTCTATATTTGATAGAAGACACAAGAATTGTGTCTTCTATCAAATATAGACATGTTTTGCAAACCGTACGTATGTCTGTTATGCTTATGGATAAGCACCAAAACGTCAATTTTGAATTTTCTTGCATATGTGTGTGCCGGCTGTGCATTGGACTTCTATATATATATATTATATTATATATATATATCTATATATCTATATATTAACAAGAATATATATATATACTAGATATATACTTATATATTATCATACTTATTAATATCCTACCCGCGCTATATCTTATAACATAATATATTTATATATATATATTTATCTCTTTATATGTACAAATTAACCACACCCATGATGCACCAATATCAAATAATGTAGAAGGGTTATCAAAACAGCTGTACTTAATAACAATTCTCCACTAAACACACACTACAATACCAAGTAATTTCCTTTCATAATCCTAACTGAGTTATACATCAAAAGATCAAATGCCAATCAAAAACCTCAAATCACATCAACACTGTGCATTTTACATTGCTATATAATGCATACAATCTAAGCCCATATACATTCTGCAAATGAATGTTAACAATACATTGTTCAAGCAAAATACGATAACTCCAAAACAATTACTATTGTCACCATCCGGTAAACATAAATCAATTATCATCATTAATATGACATCCCTAAACCATTTACAATTCCATCCCTAACAATTAAACATTAACTAATTCAAACCTGCACTGAGCATGTAGCCTGTGAAAATATATAGCACCAACAACATAAAAATGACAACCAGGCTACACCTGACCTCTAATACAACATACAATAGCAACCGATCATTTATCAATTTAAAAGACTTTAAAACATTTAAGCATAGATGCATAGTCAAAATAATTAAAAACACATCAATCAAGCTTTTAAAACACTATCTTTCTTTACCCTTATGTTATATATATCTCCTAGAACATACATACATACATACCTACATACATACATACATAACATACATCCATACCTATACATCATTACATAGTGGCAAGAAATGAATATACCACCGAAAATTAAATACTGTAAGAAAAGAATTTAAAAAAATTAACAAGTTCATAAATACATTTCTTTAGTTCACTTACCATTATTACTTTGCCCCCCCGACTCCCGTTGATGGTTACTCACGATCAAACCACCAGCACTGGAACCCATAAAAAACCATAAAATAACATTAAACTAAATCCAAATCACGTCCACGGTCTTCTAATTTAATCCATCTTCATCTGTATTCTTTCTTTCTTCTATCTTCTCTCCGGGGTCTTCTTCTTCCTCCATCTTCGCCCCGCCCTGGCCTTCTTCTTCTGTAAAGGGAGTCCTTCCCCTCGGCGGCTGGCTTCAAATTGAGACGACATAGGCCTTTTAAAGGGCCATGACTTACATTTTCGTCATATGGTTCCCATGTGTTTGGCCGATAAAAAAAATGATGACGTCACTTAAAAGGCATGAAAGCACCAGCCAATCAGAATGGCTTTGCCTTCAATGCCTTTAAGATGATCGTCATTAAAAGAAACATGGCCGTCCACACATGGTACGTTAGCCATCAGAGCGTGGGGAACTCCATCCCTACTCTGATTGGCCTCATATAACCATGTGACAGGCTTTCAATGACGTCACAAATCTTTCTTCCGTTCTTCCCCAAGCCTCTGTCCATGGTATACTAGAGCCAATCATAGTAGGGACGAATTTCACACGCTCTGATTGGCTACCGTACCATGTGTGACGGCCATGTTTCTTTTAATAACGTCATCTTAAAGGCATTGAAGCAAAGCCATTCTGATTGCTGTGTTTTTCATTGCCTTTAGTACGTCATCATTTTTTTTTTATCGGCCAAACACATGGTTTTCATTTCACACCCCAATCAGGGCGTGGGAACCATATACGAAAATGTGACGTCATAGGCCTTAAAAGCCTATGTCTCTCATTTTGACCAGCCGCCGAGGAGGAAGACTCCCTACAAAGAAGAAGGCCAGTGCGTGGCCCGAAGACGGGAAGAAGACCCAAAAAGAAAGAAGATACGATGAAGATGGATTAAATAGAGACCCGTGGATTAATTTGGATTTTTAGATTATTTTATTTTTTATTGTTTGTTATTTTATGGGTTTCCTGTGCCTGGTGGTTTTGATCGGGAGTAACCCAGTTCAACGGGAGTCGTGGGGGCAAGTATGGTAAGTGAACTAAAAAGAAATGTAATTATTGAACTTTTTAATTTTTTAAATTCTTTCTTTACATGTTTTATTAATTATCTGGGGTAATATGATTTCTTGCCACTGTAGGTATGTATATGTCTAGAGATAATACATACAGGGTAAGAAATATAGTGTTTTAAAAGCTTGATTTGATTGTTTTTAATTATTTTGACTATGCATCTATGCTTAAATGTGTGTTTAAAGTCTTTTAAAATTTGATAGATGTAATCTTTGCTATTGTTTGTTGTATTAGAGGTCAGGGTTAGCCTTGGTTGTCAATTTTTTATGCTTTTGGTACTTATATTTTCACAGGCTCATTGCTCAGTTGCAGTTTGAATTATTAATTTTTTTTTGTTAGGATGGAATGTAAATTGTTAGGTATGTCCATTAATGATGGTAATTGTTTATGTTTACCGGATTGGTTACAATAGTATATTTGTTTGGAGTTATCTGTATTTTGCTTGCAATGTTATTGTTAACATTCATTTGCAGAATGTTATGGTGCTTAATTGTATGCATCATATTACAATGTAAATGCAATGTGTTGATTGTATTTGAGGTTTTTGATTGGCATTTGATCATTTAATCGTAATATTGAATTGGATCAACCAACGTCTGCAGAGAGTATCTGTCCCGTCCAAATTTGTTTCCTCTAGTAGATGCACTGAGAAAACACACTGACACAGGAGTTCAGAATGATAAGGTCTGTCTTTATTACTACAGCCTGCGTTCCTATTTAGGATCTGTAGGGAGGGTTTGTATGCAAAGGTATGTCTCAGGGTCTAAAGGTTTTGTGCCAATGCACAGGTCAGGTCTCATTGGTTCTTTGTTATGTCTTTCCTTATATGGTCTGTTATTGTAGGTTTTTTGGACACATCAGCAATTTGAGTGGAATTCCTCAGTTGGTGTCATCTTGATTTCATAGTTGATGGGAGGGGGACTGGCGGTAGCCAGTTTGAGTAAGCGAATCATAGCAAGGTACACATTCCAGATGAAGAAATAGGCATTTTATTCAATCCATCACAGTCCCCCTTGAATGTCATTTTGAGTTCTGTCCCTAGATGTATACTAAATCATCTGTCCAGATGTGCCTGGGGAAACTTTTGTCGGACGTTGACGATTGTCATGGCTTGTCCATGCCCTCGCCCTTGCCACAGCCTTAGCACATAAGGAAGTCAGATCTGTACCCCTATGGGTTTAACATTGTACTTAACTGGGTAGGGACTGTAACGGAGTATATGGACCATCTTCCGAGAAGTGGAGATATATATCTTACTTGCAGAAAAAAAGGTAGGAGTGCTATTGTCAACAGCTTTGTCATGACTTTTTAAAACTTGGGAGAACACAGCAGACAATAATCACAGGCAAGAAAAAATAATAACTATTTCGTCATGCTATTTGGGCAAGAATCTTTGCCATCCCGTTAGCCAACCCAAAATACTGGTCCCATGATCAGTAATTCCCGGAATTCTTCTGAGTTCAATTGACAGTTTCTTCTAATTTCTTAATGGCTATGTGACTTACATTTGGGCCAGTGTTATCGGGAATGTAGTACAACAATTTCCCGTATTCTCAATCATTTTGCCAAACACCTCCCTTCTCAGCTAGAATCATATCTAAAGCCATTCTATTCTGGAAGGTCATATAAGATTTGGAGCTAATTGTCCGCAATACTTGTAATGCTCTCTGGTGTAATTGACAAACCGTTGTTGGTTGTAATACACATAATTAATCCAATCACGTTTTTATTGATGGTAACTATGGGAACAGAGATTCAAATCCCGCTTAAAACCTGGTCCCTGCTTTAAACTGGTCGGGCACCCCCCTTGGGACCCCTATAGCATCGATATAAACATGAGGTCAAAACTACCGGAGGGTGGAGCGTTTGGGTTGGTTGGTGTGTTGTAGGGACGTTATTATCTGAGGAATGGTCTGCGAGAATGTAAGTGGCATCAGAACCTTTGCTAGGGCGCACTTCTCAGTCCATTCCCTTCTAATCTAGTCCGAATATTAGATCCCTCACATATCCAACTAGATAGCCTAATGATTGACCCTGGTTCTGGACCAGTGTTCCGGAGAGATTACTATATTAGAACATATCTCAAAGGTGTAAATTAACCCAAAAATCTACCTTTATGGTTCGTGTGTTGCATTAACAGGTGTATTCCCCTGGTATATGTATATCCCTTCACTCAGGCCGGGGTGCCTTTGTGATTATAGGTTTCTTTTTTCCCAGACTTCACAGAGGTGTGGTTAGATGGATGTGTTGGTGAACTAACTGAGGAAACAGTCTTCATCTTTCCTGCCTCGGGTATTTAGGCATTGTGCCCAAATGGTGTCTACTCCTACCACAGACATAACAATGGATCTATTGACTGTTTGAACTACACTACCGACACACTTTATTAAAGTGTGGCCGGTTCCGCAAGCCGGGAGATTTCCCGGCTTGCTAGTGGCCGCCCCTCGGCGTGCCGCGCGCACCGAGCCTAACGGTCACGCGCTCGGGAGCCTGCAACCCCCTGCACGTCGTCGTCCAGGGCCCCGAGGGAGCCCTGGTGTCCCGCGATGTGGGGAGACGGCGGCAGGGGTTCCGGGACCCGGCGGACCCGGCAGCGGGAGTGAGAGCGTGCCCGATCGGAGGCGCTCTTCCGCGCTTCGGCGCTGCGCCCGTCACCCTCGGCGCACGCCAGTTTTACTGACTGCGCGCCGAGAACTGGCCAAGTCTCTAATAAACCGGCCGCAGCAGTAATATCATCCATTCAATCCACAAACTTGGTGTCAGAGAACCAGTTTCCGTGGCCATAGTATCCCAAAGTGGGTTAGCTACTGCCACCATGTTTCCGATGTAGGAAATGTGGTTTAGGGTTTTTTCTCTGGCTCGCGGGGGTTTTAGAGGTTGACAATCTCCAATCTTTGGAATTATACATATCGCTGTAGTTTAAGCCCCCCCCTGTTCCTCCTTTTTTTCCAAGTCCCCTAGAACATATACACCAGCGTTCCCCGGGCTAGGGTTTTCTATAGTTAGTGTAGTTTCATTATTTACCCGTCTTACCAATCTGACTAACATGTACCGGTTTTTTCGCAAGGTCATCCGACTAATTAGAGACTTGCCATTCCGTCTTTCCTTGCTAGCCATTTTGTGTCGGTATCACCCAATCTGTTCCCTGTTCCATCTACTGCTCCCCAGTAATCACTTCCTGTCCCCATAGGAATCCTTTACTCTATATAAGTGGACCTGGAACCGAATTGCCTGTAGAACACATTGCCAATGTGTTGAGGCAGCTGACTATATTACATAATCAAAGGAGAAGGTAGCTACTGAGTTTGGATGAATTATACCAAAACATGACTACCCCTTCATGTTGGGTGATGTGCATCTCTTGTGCCCCCCCTAGACGCAACACGCAAAAGATATATAGAATCATTTCCTTCTTGATGGTCCTCGTTGGGAGCTGGAAACCTTCTGCAATGAAGCGTGTATTCCTCAGGTCTTGCCAGCTAGTTTGACTGATGTGGCTGTGGTCAACAGAACTTGGAAAGGACCTCATATCTGGGCTCTAGGGAGTGTTTTTCCTTACAAATCTCTTCACGATACCCAGTCTCAGCGCACGCGTTTATGAGTCCCGGTATCAGATCTGGTTATCTGATAGAGAAATACTCGACCATGTATATTGGTGTTATTCTTGCGCTAGGGCAGTTACATATTGGTCAAAACATCAGACTGCATTTGTAACTGCTTGTAGTAACAACCAGTGTGGGGGCAGTACCAAACAGTATCTCAAATGGGGATAGAGCATTTCCCCTCGTGGGGTGTATCGAACACTGAACAAGCAATGGGTAGACTATCTGACCAGGCATATTTGTTTCCTGGGCCATTTTCAACATTCTAGTTTCAGTATGCCATTCAGTCTTTCTACCTTTCCGCTCACTCTGGGGATGGTATGGGGGTGTGGAAAGCAAGGGTGGTCACTACGCGGACCAAATTCTTTAGCTGGGTAGCAGTGAAAGCGGGTGCCTTGTCACTTCTCTTACTACTTCAGGTAACCCCATATCTAACAAAAAAAACCCTTGTCACGGATGTTTTTTTTTTGCTGTGGTAGATTGGTGACAGGATAGGCTTCTGGCCATCCCGAAACCATCTCAATTACTAAAGCTATCAAACGGCCCGACTTTGGCCATCTTGAATATGGTCATCTGGAACGGCTGAGAAAGGGTTATAAGGGCCTTGCCAAGTGTTTCTTTCTTTCGCGGTGTGTTTTGCCACAGTCCTGGTGTACACTTTGGCACAAATTGTACATATTTGCAAAGAAATTACTAGTCATTGGGTATTCCGAGCTCCCACTACTTTAATTTGTCGATCAAGTGCATTCATAAGAGTACTTCGAGAGAGTGCTGCTCCTGTGTCCCATTGTACCACAGCAAGGATACAGTTGCCTGTGGCAGTACAAAGTTTCCTTTTTGTACTCGTAATTCCTCTTGGCGTGATGCACCCTCTTTTCTTCCAGCTTTTCCTTTCTACTTTGTTGCAGATTCTTGCCAAACTTCTTCGAGATATTCTCGATTCACGGGAGGTTCTGCATAACGGAACATCCTTGTCGTGTCCCACTCGATCTTCCACTTCTCAATATGTCCCCGCTGGCAGCCTGTTTGCCGCAGCATACCGCCGATGGTTTCCTTCCTGGACTTCTTCTGTGTTCAGTTTCCTGGCTTTAGTACCTTTAGGATGCGCCCATGGTTTTGGAAGGAGGTAGGGCGTCCATCAGAGATTGTAGGGGGTGAGCTTGTTTCAACTGGTGTTTTCCTGACTGCTGTAAGAATCCCCTGGTTAGACAATGAGCCAAAAATCGTATGCTACACCAACGGCATATCTAGAGTCAGTGTAGATATTCGCCTTGTCCTTCTGACGTTTACAACGCTGTCAGTGAGAGCTGTTAGTTGCCTCTTGTGCAATGGTGTTGACGGTGTGTACTGCCAGTAGTACCACAGGTATGTGCCGTGTGACAGACATAACCCGTATATGGTACGGTACTTGTGATCATCATATCGAGATACACTCCACCAAAAAGATTAGGTCTCGGTTCTGTATCCCGGCGTTTCATTCACGCTGGGGCGATGCCTGTTTCAGAGCTTACTAGTTCGAAGCAATCATGGGTGAGTGAAGTCAGCTGTGCTTTGTTCTTGTTCTGTCCCTGGTACCATCCCCCCCCTCGGGAAGTGAAGAGAGTGAGGTTAGGTTTATCACTTGGCACCGGAGGGGGGTGCCATTGTCTGTGAATGACAAGCAGCATATTGCAACCTGAGGTGTCTTGTCATCGGACAGATGTTTTGCGCTGTGTCTGATGAGAATAGCACCGCCCATGTCATGTGGTGCCGGAGAAATGAGTAGGTCATGCCCTTGAACGATATCCAAAGATTTACCAAGGCTTAGCAGACAAAGACAGCACGAGACAGACGGTACCTCACTACCACAGCAATCGAGGATGGCTGGAGTAAAACAAATAGGTCGGACCATCGCCAGCGGTGTGGTGCGTAACAATCAGTGTGCATGTCCATTTCGTTCTGATAGAAAAGCTTGAAAGTTAAATCATATAGTCGGGAGGCCAAGGCAGGGGGAGGATATTACCTGTTTGAGACGTGAAATTCTGGGAACCTCGTGGGGTAATTAAGGATTTGTTGTTAGACATCGTACATGGTTGCATAAGTTAACTGCTTGAGGATTTTGAACATTCTATACTTATCAGTGTTCCCCTTCGAGGCTGCGTTTTCTTCACAGGGTAAAAGTAGGGTATGCATGGGGGCTAGGTTGCAGGGTATTAATAGCGCCATTTGCAGGAAGCCTTAACTGTTTAGTGATAGCATATGCTTGTGCTAGTCTTTAGTGGGTATTATAACCTGGCTATGGAAGGGACCTTCTCCTTCCCGGACGCTACAGCTCAGAAGGGTTGAACAGGCTTCCCGGATGTCGTACGGGGCTGGTCCCCCACCATATTGGTGGGCTGAAAGGGCATTTGAACCGGGAGTGCTGTGCATCAGGTAAGGGGTCCCTCCTGATTCCACTTGGAATTACTGAGTTCCAGGGTTATTTGATTCTGCGGGGGGGTCTTAGGTGCCCGTGCAGTTCCTTCTAAAACTGTCAGCTACAGGCTGACGCTATTAAAACAAGTGTGGAGTTGGTCGTGGCTCATACTTGCACATGATGTCACCTGCCATAAGATGGGTGCAGAGACCTTTCTCTGCCAACTAATAGGGGGGTTTTGCTTCGGGCCTGGCTTGATTCGAAGAAACCTTCGCTACCAACAAAGGGTTCTATAGTGAGTAACCGGAATTCTGGTCTGGGAGAAAGAGAATGGAAGAGGAGGTGGTGCCGAATACCTTTCCGAAGGTGCCCCTCGAGTCCGGCTACAAATGCAGCGATAACATCTTAACTATGGCTTTGTTGTAGGTGGTAAAAATTTTAAACGGAAAAAACCTGTGATAAAATCGGTATGAATTTCTCTTAGGGTAGTGGGGGGGTCCCCCTGATTCCCTTTTTCCTGAGTCACATCCTGTATATTGATCTTGGTCAGCCAGAATTTTCCCCTGCCCAGTCACGTACGGTCACAAACTCCCCCCCTGAGGCATATATGTATCATCACCTGTCACCATACGTCCGTCGGCTATTTCCCTTATGGGGCCAGTATGCTTCCCCACTAATCTCCATAAGCTACCAAATCCGGTTATGCTGCCGATAACGTCGTTTTTTTAATCTGGGCCACTCTATGATAAAAGTGCAATTGTGTTTCTCCTGGGTCCTTCTGGTAGGTTTTAACCAGGGAGTAGGCGTGGGGGGGTAGATGACAACATTATTGGGGCACCTTCTACCTGCTGGGTGTCTGCCTATAACCTGCCACTGTCGTTACTGGGGGGGTCTGGGGTTGGTTATTCCAGGTCATGTTCGCCTCCTGTGCAGACGGCCTGTGACTCACATCTGAGTCAGAACTATCGGGCGCACTGTAGTTGACACTCTTTGGGTCTGTGTGCTATTGTTGTGTCAGGTATACTTTGATCCCTACCGTGGTAGCGTGTTGTAGTTGTTAAAGGCTGGCATCAGGGGCATTAGGGGCGCAGTCTGGGGTTATAGGAACCGTCCTCTGCACACAGGATAATTTTGTGCTGCATGGGCAGTCAATGTTGGTTTGTCATTCGTGGCGGGGTAGTGGGTTTGTATAGGTGTGGTCCTGCTGGAGCTTGAGCGAAGGTAAACGGAGTGAGTATATGTGATCAGTCACGCCGGGGCGTTGCGCACCACAAGTTAACATCTTCCCTGCATTGGGGGTTTCGGTGCCCCGTCGGGTGCCACACCTTAAGACCTTCCATGGGTGGGTCTCACCACCAAGGTGGGGTGGTCCATTTTCACAGGGGGGTTCTTTTACAGTCGCCAAGGTGATAAAGAAATACACCTTCCCTCCTTTTCTACTCTCCTGCTCTTTCCATTTTCTCTGTGGCCAGCCTTGTCAACATAAACCAAGCTTCCGCTTATTCCCAGTTTTTTTTACTCAAAATTCCCTCTCTTTTCGTTCAATATTTTCGCCACTTTCTGGCTGCAATCTTCCTTTTGCTGCCGTAATTCCCCATACTTTAAACACGCCTTGCTTCTTTTCACTTTCTTAGATAACTTCTGTCCTGGCATCTTAACATAATGCAGCGCGGGACCCTTCTGTCACTCACAGACTTCTTTTGACCCTATTAACGTAAGTATTTTTTCCCGGTGGGATTCAAAAAACACCTTATAACGGCGCTCCCCGAGTTATATCATCCCACAGAAAAAGACCCCTCTTTCATTTAAACATCCCCCCCCCTGCACAATTTCCGTACTTTGCACATCCTTTGGAGAAAACGGTTTTTTTTTATTATTTTTTTTTTTTTTATTTTTTTTTTTTGGCACGGTCGGTGCTGCCTGTTGTTTCTGATTTCTCTTTCTATTGCCATTTAGAACAGTCGGAAAAAATATTCTGGTTTTAAAGACCCATTCGTGTGTCCAGTACGAACAAACCTTGTGTTAATGAACATTTCTATCGCTACTGCGAAGTTACAGGGCTACTTCATTCTTTTACGTTCTCTGATGTATTCTTCGGTTTGCGCACATTCCTTATGTCCGGCCACTCGGTTGATATTTCGCCTCTGAGCTGCATGCGAGAAGTTCTGGCGCGCAGTGCGATCTATAGAACACCTCACCTTGTTCTTGGTCGCCCTCTTTACCTGTCTTTGCCCGCTGTCTCTCTATCTCGATCTAGCCAGAGCACGGGGGCTAGTCCCTTTTCACCGGCGCGTAGCTCAGGCGCTCCTTACCCCTGCCCCGGATCCGGCCCGCCTCCCCGTGTGCTCATGGCTCGTGCCCCCGGACTGAGTAACTACTCACGGTGTTTTGGGATTAGCTCACTCAATACTATCTGCAAAACGGGACGGTCTAGCCATCGATGCCTTTGGTGTTCCCACTTACACGGCGACACCTTTCTGGGTTGCGCGGCTAGTCCCCGAATTCGGTTACCCGGGTGTATTAGGTTTGTGGACTGTTTTCTGCCCGGGCATTGAGTACTTTTCCAGCAGGATGAGCATTTTATTCCCGCTGGCTGCAATAACACAGTAATATATATGATACTGCTCAATTCATAATTTATTTGATGCCATCTGTATAACCACGCGAACTTGCACCTATGAATCCTAATCATTATCATTAAACAATCAGCCCCTCACCGCTGAACCCAGCTGGAAGCAAACGCACGGGGCTGGTCAAGTGTAGGAGCGCGCATCCAGTAGCGCCCAGTACAACTGGTATTTCTCTAAAAAAGTTGTCGGTGGCAGATAAACCACTTCTGTCTCTCCCCAACAATACACCATCTCTAATTGTATCCAATTCTCATATAAAACCTTCAAAATAACCCTCATACCTACTTCCCCTCACACCAGCATATGCCTTGATTATCTAATCGCAAATCACTTGCCTATTTTCTGCACTATTCACTTTCGTTTTTACTGCAAGCGGACGTTAATGCGCAAACAGGAGTTTCGGCATTTTTAACGTCTGGGTTTCGCCCACTAACTGTGCTATATCCTTCCTTTTTTTTTTTTTACTCTCAACAATCTCCAACCCAACCGTCCTTATGAATTCTTCAACCACTAATAACACAACACATGTTTGGACTAACATACACTGTTACGAGAGAGAGGAAAGGTGTTCAGGATCAGTCGCAGGATTCCGCGCTGTTATACCAACCGTAAGCGCACCTTTAACACCCCTCACTCTGCAAAACCGCCAACCACCATCACCTTTTACGGGAATCACCGTGTTCGCCTCGAACGACGTCCCTTACTTCCCCTTCCCCCCTTCCAGCCAAAGTTTACAACGTTACAATGACAACCCCTAGTAGTCCCTGCAAAAATCCCATCCACTTCGGGTCCCACTTGCGGCGACTGAACTAACACTTTATACATATAAACATATACAGGGTGAACAGTAGTCTACGGCAGGTTGGTTAAACGGCTCCGGCACAAGATATCTACCTTCTTTAGGTTACCTTCGGAGGAGCCGTATGAGACACAGAAAGACCAACAGTGAAAGTCGGTATCGTTAGATAATAAATGTTATTTTAACGTACCCTAGAGGTGATAAGATCTCTGGCCGGCGTCAACCATTTGGTGCCACCTCGGTCCTCTGTTCTAATGCTGTCGGTTGGTTCACAAACCCAGATGCCCCACTTTGGTGCGCCAGTACTGAATTGGATCAGACAATCTGCCAGCGAGTATACTTGTACCCGTCTCACAATTGGTGATTCTACGTATTAGTGCCACTGAGAAACAATCACCACTGACACAAGGAGTGTCTGATGATATGTCTGTCTTATTATAACTACAAGCCTGCGTTCCCGATATATGGACGAACCGTTTTATTGCTAGCTGCTAGTTTCCGCAAAGCCCGGGAGATATCCCCTGCTGACAGCCAAAGTCCCTCGGTGTGCGTGCGTCCTGATGCGAGGGGAGCCCTGGGTCCCGCGAGTGGGGGACTGTGGTTGGGGGTTCCGGGGTACCGCGGACCGGTTAGAGTGAAGGGAAGCCCCGCTCGGAGGACAGCTGCCTCCGAGGCTTCGGCGGTGCACGGAACACCGGCGCGCGCCCGCTGTTACTGTCGCGGCCGAGACCGGGTATAGCGTTCATACTGAAAATCACCTGCCGCGACAGTAGGGCTGTTTGTAGGAGGTTTGGTATTGCACAGGAGCTGTCTCAGGTCTAAAGTTTTGTGCCAATACACAGTCATGTCCATTGGTTCTTGTGTTAGGTCTTTTCCCTTATATGGTCTTGTTATGTAGGATTTTTTGACACATCAGCATTGTGAGTTGGATTCCTCAGTTTGGGTGTCATCTTGATTTCATAGTTGATGGGAGGGGAGAGCTTGCGCTAGCCTTGTTAGTAAGGAATACACTAGCAAGTACCACATTACAGATAACGAAATAGGCATTTTTTATTCAATTCATCACAATATCAGTTAGGATTATGAAAGGAAATTAATTGTATTGTAGTGTGTATTTTATGGAGAACTGTTATTTTGAGTACAGCATGTTTTTGATAACCCTTTTACTACTTTATTTGTCATGTGGTTCACATTTAGTATATATATATATATTATATATATATAGATATATATATATCATATAATTATATATATATTATATTAGATATATATATATATATATATATCTTATATTATATATATATATATTAGATCTATTTTGATGATGAGCCAATGTACAAATTCATGGGTGAAGGGTGGGTTATGCGGGCCTGTGTGGTACCCTTATTACCTTTGCGGTGTATTATCCGATATGGTATTCAGGGGTTAATTGATATCTGATGTAATTGCAATGTATTGGCTTGTATTGGCTATGGTTTTTTTGGCAAGACAAGGATTGTTGCTGGCGACTGAACTACTTCTTATGATAAGGTCAGTAGTACTTGATTTATTTGAATAGCTAGTTAATGTTTTTAATAATGGGCAAATACATCTAATTGTCCCGATCTGGTATAATAGTATTTTGCACATTATTGTTACTGTAGTGTTGGGGGGGGTGTTCCCCAACGGTATGTGGGTAGGCCTCCTTATGGTAGTGGGTGAGGGTGGTTTTGCCTCACGGTGGGGCGTTACTGGGGGAGGTATGTAGGCGTCCCGATGGGTGGTGAGGGTGGGTACCCCTTAATGACTGTAGCGTTAATAACCGCTTATGGTGATTAAGGGGTTAGGAGGGACATTACTTGGATGTTTTCATTATTTGTGTCTGTTTTGCAAGGCAGCAGATAGGGGGCAATGGGCAGATGAAGATGAGGATGGCCCTTCATCGTGGCAACCGTAATGGGTAAGTGCTATATGTATTTAATGTATTATTCTTATAAGTATTTAAAATGGCCACTCATCATTATCCATTTGTGGTATAATTAATTTGGCCATAACTATACTGTATTGTAGGGGGGGGGTTTTCTTTAAAAGTATTAAGGTGTTTATTCAGTTATTTGGGGGGGCACATAATTGGTACTGCAGGCCTGCGGGTAACACACCGAGGGCCCCCGCTGGCCAATAGTATTGATGTGCGTAATGTGTATGTTAGGGGTTTTATAGGGGGTTGTTGTTATATAAGTATATATACTATATATATAGATACTATATAATATATATATATATATTAATATATTAGATATCTATATCTGATCCATATCTCAATATCATATTTATATTTTATCATTCATTTATTTATTTATTCATTTAGATTTATTTATTTAGTGTGGGGCTGCTGTTTTTGATTATTCTTCATTGTGGGTAGCGGGTGTGGGTGAAGGGGGTATTAGGGGGAGATTTGCTACTTTTGCATTCCGCAAAAAAGGACGCCTATCTCTGAAGCCGTGGCCCAGGCACCCAGTGAAGATGCATGTGTGACATGGACCATGATGCATAATCATCTTTGAGGGTAAAATAATGCACAAAGTCACATGCTGTAGCCCTATGCACTGTAGTGTATTGTGTACCCTAAGGTTCAGCTTTTTCATAATTTTTTCTTCTCTTTTTCCAGGAATCATGGAGAAAGTATTTTTCCAAGAGCAAATTGTTACCAGTATTGTTCAATACATTAGACATGATTTCCCATCTGGTGGCCACCGTTTCTTCCAGGACAATGACCCTAAACATACACTGGCGACACACTTTATTCGAGCTCGGCTAGTCCCACGAATTCGGGTATACCCGGGTGTATTGAGGTTTGTGACTGTTTTCTGCCCGAGTGCATTGGGTTATTTTCCAGGCAGGGATTGAAGCATTTTATTCCCGCTGGCTGCAATACTGCACAGTATGTATATATATACTGCATTACAATTCATGAATTTATGCCATCTGGTAGACAAGCGAAGCATTGCAGCCTATTAAATCCTAATCATTATCATTTAACAGATCAGCCGCCCGTCAGCCAGGCATGAACCCAGGCTGGGAAGGCAAACGCAACGGGGTTTGTCAGAGGTGAGGAGCGGCGCATTCCAGGTATCTGCCAGGTACATACTGGGTATTTGCTCGAATAAAGTGTGTCGGTGCAGTACCGCCTCTCTTACCTATATTCTTGCGGGAGGTATCAACTGGGTTAAGACGCCACCGGAGTAAGTTCTCCAGTGTACTGTACATTAACTTTTTCTCATTGTTTCAAACTGTTTTTATCTGTTCAACTAATTTGCCATTTTTTCCCCCTCCCATTCCAGATCACAAGATTTGAACCACATAGAACTGGTGTGGCATGCGATGAAGGAGCATATAAGAAAGGTCGTGAACCTGTCCAAGATGGAGGAATTAATAAAAGGAATAAAGAGTTTCTGGAACAACATACTCACTATACAAAAATGCAACAACAATATAGACGTTATTAGCAGCATTTTCCCCATTCTTTTAGAACATAATGGAATACCACCGGCATATAGCAAGGTACTGTACTGTAGTAAGGTAAGTACAGGTACAGTATGGTACTGACAATAACCTGTTTTAATATTAGCCTTACTGTATATTAAAGGTAATTGAATGTTAACCATGTTAATATGTGCTTACTGTCCACTTTGTATATTATACCGTATACAGTATGTACAGTATTTGTATTAGACATGTGTGTATTACCTATTATTTGTAAAAATGTACTATAGTTTAAAGGTACGGTAAGTTATAGTTTATTTGTTTTGTGTGACTGTCAGTAGTGTTAAACAGTCAAGGCCTTCAATTGACTAATCCTGCAGCAATTTTTTTCTTTCTCAGGAGATGCTGCACTACTGGAAAGGGGGGGGGGATGTCCAACCTTTTTGTACTGTGTGCATAATAACAACAGTCAATAGTTTGTCCTAATACCTCCTCTCTCAATGGCAAAATAAATCCACACCTGGTGAGGTGACTCAGATTAACCCCATGGAATTAAAAACCACAATAACCAAAGCCTAGAACATTATGTGTTTTGTGTGTGAATGTGAGTGGGGGAACAACTAAATTAGTCCGTCTGTCTAATGTTGTGATGAGTGTACAGGATTACAGTAGAATGAAATCATTGGAACTGTTTTAAAACGGAATAAAAGTTATCACTCCTTTCAGAACGTGTGTGTGTGTGTTATTTCCACAAATAGTATGAAAACCAGACCAAGCCTACCAAAAGTTGAAGGTTTTGAATAGTATTACCCCCCTCTAAAAAAAATTAGAGTATGCCACCTCATAGAGAGCTAAAAAGGAAGTGATTTTATGAATGTAAAAATGGATAAAATATTAAACAAAATGCATCACATAATCTTTTCATAAATTGACTCATTTATTAAGCCCTTGGCGAGGAAAAAAAGAAACAAAAAAAGATATGCCTTTTTTCATATTTGAAATTCACATTGGCAGTAAAGTCCTCTTGAGAAATCACAATGCAGTACTTATCACCCATGCACATGCATGTGAAACCAGGCAAAGAAATTTCTCAGTCAAGAATCAAAGGCTCAAAGATAATGTGTCTTTCTTTTTTTAATGAAGGTCCCATGGCCGGGGGTGGTGTGGAGAACAAATCGAATGCCTTTTGCTTGGCTTTGGGAGGGTGTTGCGGTGGGGGGGGGGGGAGGTGCAACTAAATTAGTCTGTCTTTGTCTAATGCTATGATGAGCGTGCAGGATTACAGGAGAATGAAATCCTTGGAACTCGATTGAAATGTAATAAAAGTTACAGTATTACTCCCTTGAGACCATGTTTTGTGTGTGCGTGTGATATTTCCATAAACAGTATGAAAAGTAGACCAAGCCTACCCAAAGTTGAAGGTATTGAATAATAAATAATAAATATAGAACAAAAGTTATGAATACTAATTTTTGGAGTTTCTTACCCGAATTAATTACACATGCAAAGTCTATACAGCAAAATGCAACATCATTGATAAAATAAAACAGTGGTGATTTAATACAGGTTATGACATGTACAGGATTATTGAATCGATCACATACTACTGTACTGTACAGTGTACAGTGTGTTCTCAAAAATAATGGCGTGTCAAAGTTTTAAAAGCGTGAAGTGTGAAGCATTTATACTGACTGTATTAAAGTAAAAAAGGCAACATTTTAAATAAGCAATGTTAGAGTTCCATCGAACTTCGTCCTTATCTTTTGACGCTCGATTTCAAAGTTTCTTTTCTGGAAAAAAAAATTATGCTATTCCGGTAGTGCGCACGCGTCAAGTCGCACTCTAGTGTGCATGTGTATAAGCATTGATATGGCAGGCATACACTACTGAAGTTTCATTGAAAATTAAAGTTAATACTGTTTAGTGTAATACAGTATAGTACATTATATTTGCTGTACCTTCATTATAAACTTTGCCAACCGCGTGGAGATGAGCCAATGTCAGAGGTGTATTGTGCTTACAAGCTGGGGTCATGTAGTCTGCATTATAGCTGACAGGTGCCTTCTGAAGCTGGTAATCAGGCTTGTTATCAGGTGGGGCCAGGTAGCAAAAATTACGGTTCACCAGGTTTTCAGTGACAGTGGCCCATTAATAGTATTGGCAAGCCGGTGTTGGTAAATTGCAGGGTCAGGAAATACAAATCTTAAATGGATTAAACCCAACCTTTCTCCTTTTGAAGTTGCCATGAGCACAGACCAATAACCCCTGCTATCTCCCTGAGGAGGGGCTATGCGAAAAAAGCAATCCTCATTAGTTAAAGTTTGCCTTATCGAATTCCTCCACCCACGATGGTTAGGTGAAAATTTGAAAAAATTGTAGTTCTCAATGATATGAGGATATATCTCTGCTAAAGTCACCTTCTTATTTGTTCCAGCATTAATTGCTGAAAATATTAAAAATGCATAACTGCAGTTTGGTTTAATATAAGGAATTGACATGTTGTTGAGTGTACAGGTGTACAGGTGTATGTCTATTCAGCAATTGTGCGGGCATAGCAATTGAGAATAATGTACCCAACATTGTGTTTAGATACTTAAATTATGAAAACGCCTTAATTTGATAACGTCTTCAGCGACCAAGGTCAATTTACAATGGATTACTGTGGAAGACTCTATTTTTGTCTGGTTTTTAAACACCAGCAAATTGACTACAGTATATAAACTGTACTATCCACTATATAGTGCAAAGAGAATTCATTTTTGCCATCTGGCAAATACACGAAGAACTGCACCCAAACAAATCAGAATCCAGGTAATTCAAAGAAATCAACAATGGTAAACACAGGTACGATTGGTGTGATTTGCAGCATTTGCAGCATTAACAGCAGCGTTCACAGAAGAATAATGAGTGAATCCCATGTGGAATACAGCAGACTTTACAAGCTGCATCTGTATTATCTTGCATTAAACAGGGTATGGATGTAAGAGAAGAAACCATAATTATTCCATTGTACAAAGAATTACTAAGGCCACACCATGAATATGGAGAACAGTTATGGGCACCACTGCATAAAAAAAGCATTATGGAACTAGAAAAAGTACACAGTAGAGCCACCAAATTAATAAATGGGATGGATAATCTGATTTATGAGGAGAGGTTAGCTAAATTAGATTTGTTTACATGAATAAAAGATGTGCCTAAAAAGCAACATGTTAGTTATTTACAAATATATTCAGGGTCAATACAAGGAGCTTTTAAAAGAACTATTCATCCCAATGGACCACACAAATAACACAGGGCCACCCCTTAAGGTTAGAGGAAAGGAGATTTCACTAGCAACAATTTAAAGGTTTTTTTTTATAATAAGGGAGTTGAAATGTGGAATTCATTACCCATAGATAGTATGAGGGCAGACACACAAAATAACTTCACAAAATGGATGGGCATATTTCTATACTGTAGCATAAAGGTGTACAGGGATATACCAAATAAGTAAAAATTTGAAGGATGTTGATCCAGGGAGAAATCTGATTGCCATTTTTGGGGTCAGGAAGGACTCTAGTTTACCTTTATGAGACATCATTGCATATTGTTTTACTAGAGTTTTCTGTTTGGCTTCCTCTTAATCAATATACTGTAAAAACAAATATAGGATATGTATCTGTTGTCTAAATTTAAGATAGGTTGAACTCGATGGGCATCTGCTTTTTTTCAACCTCATCTATCATGTAACTATGTAAAATTGAACTTATGCTGAGGATTGTGACGGTGAATGAGTTAACCATGCTCACTAATAAAGGTTCAGCCCACTTGGTTACCCCTGATACGTGTGTTGAGGTCCTCGAATGTCAGCTCTTGGACTCAAAGGTCATAAATGCATTACTGTGACTGTGTGCAAATTATGCGACATTAAATATTTGTTTGTGTTTTGCCTTTCCTGGGGTGCTGGGACCGGGAGATCTCTAGGCTGTAAGTTTCAGGGTGGGCTTGCCAGAGAAAGTCTTTACAGAATGTGTCTAGGTATCGGGGGTTCCGGAGTTATGGGATACCCGAGGAGTTGGATCCATGAATCGAGTGAGATTCTTGGATGCAGCCAAGCACATTGCTCAAGGCAAACTCTGACTCTGTAAATGTTATTATGACTCATCACCAGGATTCCTAGTGCAGCATCTTCCATAAAAGGTAAACGGGCATTAAAGGGTTAATGTATACCTGCAATCATACACGGGGTCCCTAATATAAAGAGGGGTCCCTACTATAAGGAGGGGTGTCCAGATACATGCCCAGGTACCCTGGACCTGGTATATGGGTTCCAGACTGTGGAGCCTGAACAGCGGGTGGGCTCAGTATGCAAAGAGGCAGAGGTGTCAGGTTGACGTATGCCCCTTTGCAGAATGAGAAAAGGAACCCACCTGGCTTTACAATACCGGCAAATTTGTGATTGGCTGGCAGGAGAATTCCCACGCTCTGAAAGGCTGTAAAGGTTTTTGTGAATGGGACACTGAAACCCGTAAGAAACCTTGCAGCCAATGAGGAGCGCAGATTCCAATCGCCAAACCTAGAGTGGCAAATTCAAAGATGCTTTATACTGAATAAACACGAGCCGACTTCAAAGTTCTTGACTCAAGAATTCTTCTAAGTCCCACTTCAGAAGAATGTAGCGGTCGATTCTGGCATTGCATGCCGAAATCAGTTCCAGGACTTTGGTGTGTACCTATCGGTCATTGGAAAGAGCTTGTACAGAGGTCATTTTGGTGAATTTCGTTTAAAGGATAGATTTATATTTATTAGCCCCATTCCCAGTAAGTGTGTTAACCCTGTAAATTGTGTTACATTGTGTGTATGTCTTTTCCTGAAATAAATTACAATTTATTTTACTCCTTGCTTTTCTCAATCAATGATCCCGGTATAAAAAGGTGTTGATAAACCTGGTCTCCCGTGACAAGGATAGGAGTCTTTGTACAGAAAAAGGAAATGCTTGAAGAAATATCATTATAAAATGAAAAGAGAATATTCCAATGCCTCAATCTTTAGGTGAATCTACAGGGTGAAAGTAATCAAATATACTGTATACTATCCTCATAATTGCTAAGGCTTGATTGACAAAAAAATAATAATACACAGTCACCGCTGACATCACTTTAACACTCACATTTGCTGATTCATTGAAAACATCTCAAATGTAGTTGAACTTGCAGTAAAGTGAAAGGACTCTGCATCATGTTGAAAGTGTCATAAAAGAACCTGCAGTGCAAAACAGTAAAACCAAGCAAGGGCCAACTTTAAAGTCAGCAAAGATAAATGTTCGGAGCAAGTTTCGTTTTCTTTTTTTATGTGGAAAAAAGATAGAATGGTTTAAGCAGGAAAGATTGATTTGTAATGGTTATTCTTTTAGCAAGCAAGTGTATATTGATTTAAAGTACATTGTAATGAAGTGTTTTATGTATTATCTCTCTACGATTTTATATCAAGAATATTATTTTAATTAAATACATTTAAGATTCTTAGAGACTTACCACTTTCTGAAAGATAAATGATATTTTTTCAGGTATTGTCATTTATACCCATAACATACCGTAGCCTACTGTACATAGCTATACAGGCAGCCCTACTTTTCAGTCACTTATTTTTCTACACACATAAGCTGCATTTAATAAGTTGCAAGGTGTTTTTACTAAATTTGTTACGTTTTAAGACAAATTGAAGTGCTCCCTTTTAAGTAGGGAGCAAAGTAAGGGTTCATAGTTTAATTCTTTGGCCAAAGAATTATAAGCCTGCTACCACATCAAGGTAAACCCTACTCAGCAGGTCCTACACTACCCGCACGGTAAACTAACCTCAGTAGTAGAATGAGTGACTGTCCCAGAGGAAGTCCAGAAAGGAAAAGCATGTGATATTAGAACTTGAAGGAACCAGGGCAGGTAGCAACTGTCTTATATAAAGAGCAGCGGCAGCTATTAGCTATGAGAAAGTCAGAGAGAGGCTTACTTCCTGTCAGGAGGAAGAGGGCAGGATTTGCCAGAAAGCAAGATGGAGTTGCTTGCTTCAGAATACTAGAAGACATCAGAGAATCTTGACTCGCAGCTAGAGGGCGGAGCCCGCCACACAGAGAGTCTTGACTCCAAGCTAGAGGGCGTCGCACGCCATACAGAGAGACATCAGAGAATCTTGACTCGCAGCTAGAGAGCGGCGCACGTCATCACGTGTACGCGCCGCGCGTAAGAGAATGCGAGACGCGACCGGGGGTGGGCCGGGATCCGTGGTACGAGTAGAGGAACCGTGGGTGCGTGCATGCTCTGCAAGGAGAGGGGGATCTGAGATGCGGCAGGTAAGGAGGCAACACACCGCAAGAGGCGTGTTCTCTGATTCCTTACACACAGCTCTTACAGGCAACCACACTGTTTTTAATCTATTTTAATAACACAGTATGGAAGCAGGAGGTCTCCAAAGCTGAACCGCTTTCATTTCAGCCCTGGGGACCCCCTGCTTCTCGAGTTACAGGCAAGTATGGGGTTCTGGTATCTCTCTGCATTGGGAGGTGTGCAGGGAGAGTGACTGGTTCTGTCTACTCTCAATGCGCATCTCTTACAGACAGATGCAGCCTGTAGGATTCACACAGCGAGCGTCCCATTTAAATGTAGGACCCCCTCTGTGTTAATCTTGATGGGCTATTCCCCCATGCCAAGCACTGTGCCATGGACGGTCAACTCTTGGCAAGCCGTGCACCAGTACATGTGATGCGGCAGCTGATAGATACAAGTGGCTGCATTGGTACAATTATTCTTACATAAGAGATCTTACTGTAGATCAGAAATTTACTCGACAAAAGATACAGGTCCTCCTATCCATATACCTATACATTATATAAAGGTATGTATATAAATCCATATACTGTAGACAGATTATGAACATCAGATCAAGAGGTCATAGCAATAAATACAAAATGTGAAAACAATGTTTTGGTAACAACAATTAAAAAGAGGGAATTAAAATGGCAGAACTGGAAAATGTATAAGTATATACATATCCGAAAAGCTACTCATGGATTCTGAGTATGTACAGTATGTACATATAAATTGAAGTGCCTATTAAAATGTACAGTGTTGTTTGTTACCGTGGTTACCAATTGATTTTAATTTGAAATATTTCATGTCTCTGAAATGGTTCAATCTTATATGCAGAAATTTTAATACAAGTTGCAAATAGTACATTTAGGGGCCTATGCAGGAAACTGCGAGAATGGCCATTCGCCAGACGTAGAACTCGCCATGTTTTTGGCAGATTCCCCTCGCAGTATGCAGGAAGGTGCGCATATCTGTGAGAGGAATCCGGCAGACAGTTGGTGAGTCCTGGCAGGAAGGGCTCCGCTGGCGAGATCTGTCAGCAGAGAGCGAGATCCGCCTCTCTCTGCACAAATCTCGTCGGCAAATAAAAAAATTGTACATAACAAATCGATTACTATTGTAGATGTGCAGGGGGTCTCCAGAGATGAACCGCGTTGGTTTTATGTCCGGGGACCCCCTGCTTCACGAGATACAGTCCCCGTTATAGGGTGCCGGTATCTCCTATGCATGGAGATAGCCCGATCACGTGACGCGGGACATTTCCATTCATAGGAGATACCGGCACCCCATAAACGGGCCTGTATCTTGGGAAGCAGGGGTCCCCGGACATAAAACCAGCACGGTTCATGTCCGGAGACCCTCTGCACATGTACACTATTAATACAAATACAGTAATGCTGCTTCCGTTAAGGCAATGGGGTAAAGGGGTTAAGTCACAGTAGCATGTTTATTGGGGACAATTGCCCCCAATAAACATTGCAATACACAACACAATCAACCTCTGTGCCCCCAACAACCCCTAAACCAACCTTATATACATAACCCATAGTTATTTTTTTAGGCACAGGAATGGTACTATAGGCTGGCGGTTGGCCTCGGCTGTTCTCGCAGGGGTCCGGGGGTCACCACTTGCCTTCAGTACCAATTGTGTGCCCCAAAAAATCAATTACAAATACATACATTCTTTTAAATAAATACACCCCCCTTAACACATACACAGTACATTCATGTGCTACATGACTATTATCCACATATGGAAAATAGTGCATGTGCCCATATAAAATACATTAATCCCAATAAATACATCTTGCACTCACCCTTGGCCGCCAGCCACGATGAAGGCCATCCTCATCTTCATCACCCTCCATGGCCTCGGGTGCTGAAAAACACACACAAGCAGAAAAAAAGCCAATGTTATGTCCCCTAACCCCTTAATCACCGTAGCGGTTATTAACCGCTACCGTCATTAAGGGGTTAACCCATCCTCACCCACCACTCTGTAGGCCAAAGCAACCCCCCCCCCACACTACCCACCCCCATGAGGCATAACCACCCTCACCCCTACACACCGGGAGGCCTACCCTCCCTCCCTCCCTTGGGGACAATACCCCCTATCTCCAATACCCACATTCAAAACAATACACACACCCGCAATAAACATAACAATTATTAATATACTATACATAACCCACCCACACCATATAGCAAATATATTCTGGTGTTACTTAACCCCTTAATAACAATAACGGTTAATAAGTGCTAAAGGTATTAATGGGTTAAGCCACCCTGGAGCCGCCCACCCTTTTCGATTGAGAATGGCTTTCTATTCATAATACATCACATCACGCACACCACCAGCACAAAACACACACACCTACACATCACACATCATTCACACATCATCAACAAACACACACACACACACACACACACACACACACACAACACACAACACACCAGACACACACACACACACACAACACACACACATCAGACATCACCCACACTCCTGACACACAAACACAAATACATTACAGCAACACACACACACATATATATATCTATACAGAATACAGAACATTAGAATAGAGAATACAGAACATAGAAAATAGACAAAGTTCCACTTTAAGGAAGTAGCAGTTAATGGACATTTGAATGCTAACAGTTGCCACCATTCAAAGTGGCTTAATAATATCCCACTTAGCCAATTTTACAGACTGAGACGTAACTGCTCCACTGATGAAATCTTTGAGTAGCAGTCACGTCTGATTATATCTCAGTTTACTGTTAAGGGGTTTGACTGTGATGTTGTCCAGAAGTCCTATCATAAGGTTAGGTCTACAAGTAGAGCCAAACTTTTGAAGAAATCTTTATCCAACTGTCTGAGCAGAGAAAAGGGCAAAATGGGTAGAGCTGTAAAAAACATTGAATCTAGCAACAATGGGGTTACATTTATTACCAAATTTAATGGTTATTCAGGCCGTATTATACAAATTCTCAACCAACACTGGAAAATACTTATGTGCGATCCATATCTGAATAGATGTCTCACTCCGAGAGCACCAGTGGTGTTTCGGAAAGCCTTTAGTATTAAACAACAACTAGCACCTAGTAAGCTCAGGGAAAGCTCCATACTCAATGGTCCATCTGTTTCCTCTTTACCAGGCAATGTCAAATGTGGCAGATCAAGATGCACTATGTGTAAACATCTGGCAATATGTAGCTCTGTTACATCCTTTACAAATGGATCTACATACCATCTAAAGAGCCAAATCAACTGTCTGACTACACATGTAATGTATGTACTGTCATGTGCCTGTAATTTACAGTTCATTGGACGAACAAAACGCTCTCTATGCATCAGATTCTTGGATCGTAGGCCATTTCTCTGTGGCACATTCTAGGGACCCTACGAGTTTAATAATAGCTGGCATAGAGCAGGTTTCTAATCTCAAACTAGGGGGTGACAGGTTCAAGACTCTTTGCATTCGTGAGTCTTTTTGGATCTATTCACTGGGAACTCTAGTTGCAAGGGGTCTCAACGAATGCATCGACACAAGTATTCTTGGTTAACATCTTCTGCACCCCCCCTCCAATGTACTTCTGGGTTTTTTTTTTACCCCCCCCCCTTTTCCCATTCTAGTTATAGTCATTGATCCGCTCCTTCTCCAGTTTTCTAATTAGTACTTTGCAGGTTTTTTGTATTCACACTATTGTGCATTGCACATAAGTTATCTATATATATATTAATATTTATGATTACTATATATTTGTGCATAGGGTATACATTCGTATACATACATACATTAACGTGAACAATTGTTTGAACTATATTAATATGTGTATATTTTTTATGGTTTCTGCTGTTTCTCACTAAAAGTGCATTTATTGCACCTATTCACCAGTTATACTGATGCGAGTTTTCTTGTTGTTCACTAAATTAATTATCAGTTGACTATCATTATTAATTATTAGGACATATTATTCTCATCTACTGCTTTAAGTCTGCCTTCCCCACACCCCCCTCTTTTCCATTGAATTCAATTAATTTTATATATAATTTATGAGCTTGTTATTTAATGTTTTAACACCTTTTTTTAAAATAATAATTTTTTTAATAAGGATTTTTTATATTCTCTGTTTGATGGAACAATTGGAGGGTTTGGTGTTTATGTATGTTGATTTCATTATTTATTTATTTATTTATAAAATCTTTTACCAGGAAGTAATACATTGAGAGTTACCTCTCGTTTTCAAGTATGTCATGGGCACAGAGTAAAACAATAATACATGGTTACAAGTACAGTTACATAAATGAACAGGATATACATTATATACAAGACATTGCGTGCACAGTTAAAGAAAATATATATTATGAGCGTATGAAACAGTTACAGACCAGGTTAAAATGTGAGATAGCCTTAGATTTGAAAGAACTTAAACTGGTGGTGGATGTGAGAGTCTCTGGTAGGTTGTTCCAGTTTTGGGGTGCACGGAAGGAGAAGGAGGAACGTCCGGATACTTTGTTGAGCCTTGGGACCATGAATAGTCTTTTGGAGTCTGATCTCAGGTGATAAGTGCTGCAAGTAGTAGGGGTGAGAAGCTTGTTCAGGTAGCTGGGTAGCTTGCCCATGAAGAATTTAAAGGCAAGACAGCAAAGGTGAACTTTGTGCCTAGACTCTAGTGATGACCAATCTAGTTCTTTGAGCATTTCGCAGAGATGTGTGTTGTAGTTGCATTGGAGAACAAAACGACAAATTGAATTGTAGAGGGTGTCAAGTTTGCTAAGGTGGGTTTGAGGTGCTGAGCCATATACTATGTCTCCATAGTCAATAATTGGCATTAGCATCTGCTGTGCGATACGCTTTCTGACCAGGAGACTTAGGGAGGATTTGTTCCTGTAAAGTACCCCTAGTTTGGCATAGGTCTTGGTTGTCAGGGTATCAATGTGCATCCCAAATGTTAAGTGGGAGTCAAACCATAAGCCCAGGTATTTAAAACTAGTGACAGGTGTTAGGGTGGTGTTAGCGTTGGTTCTAATCTGGAGCTCAGTCACTGGAAGCTTTACAAATGTACACTACCGACACGATTTATTCGAGCAGGGCTAGTTCCGCAAGCCGGGGGATGCCCCGGCTTGCTAGCCCCACTCCCTCGGCGTGCCGCGCGTCACCGATGCGCGGTCACGCTTCATCGGGTGCCTGCACCCTCTGCGCGCATGCCCAGGGCTCCCCGAGGGAGCCCTGGTGTGCCGTGATATTTGGGATGGCGGTGGGGGGTTCCGGGGGGCCTGGCGGACCCGGAGAGGCGAAGGAGAAGCCCCGATCGGAGGGCCGCTCCTCCGAGGCTTCGGCGCGCGTTCGGGACACCCCGGCGCGCGCCCGGTTACTGTCGCGGCCGAGACCGGGCAAATGCTCGAATAAACTCGGCCGCGACAGTAGTCTTGGTCCCAAATACCATTGTTACAGTCTTGTCAGTGTTTAAAAACAGTTTGTTTTGGGAAATCCAGTTTTCGAGTCTCAAAAAGTCAGACTGAAGTATGTGTTGAAGGTCAGAGAGGCTATGGCTGTGTGTTTATACACTGGCGACACACTTTATTCGAGCTCGGCTAGTCCCGCGAATTCGGGTATACTCGGGTGTATTCAGGTTTCTGATCGTTTTCTGCCAGAGTGTATTGCGTTCTTTTCCGGCAGGGATTTAAGCTTTTTATTCCGGCTTGCTGAAATACTGCAATGCCGTGAAAATACACATGGTGGCGCTTGCGAGCTGTTCTCTGTGAAGCGGTCCCCTATAATGAATTGTAATGCAGTATATACTGTATACTGTATATATATATATACAGTATATACTGTATAACAACAACCCCTATAAGCCCTAACATACAGTACTGTACACATACAGTACTGTATACTGTATGCATATACATAAATGATACTACTGTATGGGCGGCGGGGGCGTGATGTGTTTGCAGCAGAGAGAGATCCGCTGCTCTCTCTCTGCACAAACATAGGCACAATAAAAATGATTTGAAATAAATTTTTATTGATAGTGTAGATGTGCAGGGGGTCTC